>JAHWFP010006086.1:0-48772 GCA_023313725.1 Lithobius niger
AGCTATGACCTCCAAACGGTATCTCGTGGCCAAAATGACGTCACTTGACGCTGCTCTATTGCTGAGTCGAGTAAGGCTGTTTTTTTCTCGCTCACTTCCTGATCACCTCCTGATCCAACATGGCTGCCAACACTAGGAATAGACGAGATGGTCGTGTTCTAAACTGTACGAAGTGAGATATGGAAAAGGTCTAAATTTAGAAACAAAACCTAATTAAACAGAGATTATGTTGTTGCTAACATTTCTCTCACTGAAAATAGATGTGGCAGCGATTATTGTTAATATTTCTTGTCTTGAAGGCGAGGAGTGAGACAGTGCCGTTTCTAAACGGGTCGGTTTTGATGACGTTGTGGGGCATGGCTTAGAGGAATCTGTCTCACTCTTCCCTCTAGTTTAGAAACACGCCCATACACACACCTACCTGACTGGGAAAACCTCACTTATCATAGCGAAGAGATATTAAAAAAAAATTGTATTATTAATGTTTACGTCAGGGTTCGGGTTAACTCCAAAATCTGAAGTAGTTTTCTTGTTTTAGAGGAACCTTTTAAAGAATGAGCGCAATTTTGGGGTAAATTGCACAATGTGAATTGTCAAAAATATGCTGAAAATTATTACGGTCCTTCCAAAGGGGCGTGTTGTCCGTCGCTCGCGCGCTGCATGGAAACAAAGTTTATGAAAAGGGGTGAAAACAGCCAGAAAAAAAGGGTTAAAGGGTTTAACGAGCGTTAACCACTCCTGGTCATCTGCCCGAAGCCCTAAGGACCTATGTCTGCAGCCAGAAGTCATATCAGAGAACAATCAATTTTTTTTTTACAATCACTATTTTCATCACTGGAACTCGTGCTGAATGTCCTTATTGTTAACATGTCTCACGTTCGAAGTCCACGTTTCCCAACCGGTCAGGCGGGCCTCCCTTGGGAGGCGCGGAGCAGCTAGACGGAAAGGCGCGAGCCGCTGCCTGAGCCACACTATATGGGCGCATTTACGCAATGAAGAGCCTGTGCATTTTTGCTGCTAGAATTTAATCGCGATGGAAAGGTGTCGTTGCCATGGTAACGAAGGAATAAAAACCCTGTAAGGTGCAACATGTATACAAAATTAACGCAACGTTTCGGGTCAGAATGCGACCCTTTATCAAGCGTAAACTAAAAATAAAAAATATACATTTTTGGAGTGGAAACTCAAGTCATATTAAAAATACACAAGAAATAAAATCCTACCAACACCAACGAAAACACAAAGCACCAGCTTTTATCCTTCAGTTGCCATGGTAACAACAGCGACCTGGACTTATAAGACCTACAATCTTATAATCAGTGACAATAAGACGAAGAATTCCTCCTGACGAAACCATTTCCCGGCCACTTCTGAACTCACATTATGGACTGTTTTCGTTGTAAGACGGCAGAGCTAAGATCGCCGCCACCGTTGGAATTTCAGATGATTTTCTAGCTTCGAGAATGCAAAGTCGAGTCGCTGTATAAAAGCGCCGTAAACATCAATGACGATTTTTTTTTTAATTTTTTAACTGTGCATTATAAAAGAAGATAAATTGTATGAGGAATGCGAAATTTTCATTTTTAAATAGCTACAATTTTTTTTTGCAATCTACAGCCATTTTAGCCAATATTCTGGACATTTTTGTTCTCATGTGGCAACACTCCCTCATCGTAGTGAAAAAAAATGGACAGCATTTTTATTTTTTTTTTTGGGGGGGGGCGCCCGCCCAGGCGCCATTGCCTGCTAGTCCCAATGGGAAGGAATACTATAGGAAAGGTTGGGAACCACTGTTCTACGTCATTATTTGCACCACTACGTTGTCCAGAGCGACCTGAAAAGCTTTTCAGTCTTTGCCAGGGCTCTACTACAGTACCAGCCGTATCTTGGATGAAAAATAGCATACGAGACTGGGTTGGACAATACAGCCGCCGAATGCGCCGCTGATATGGTTGATTTGTCTTGTTGCCGCATTTTGTCAACCGACGACGAATCGTTCCGTACAAAAAAGCTGCCTACCTTGAAACTTGGCTTCGGCTGGGTAAGTGTCAAATTTGCGCCTTCCTTGAAACACTTTCTGAATAAACGAGTATGTCGCTATTTACTGAACAACTATGTGCATCGAGACATTTAATTGCTTTGTGGCAAAAATACGGTCATTCATATTATTTGTATGTGTAAGGTATTTTCCGGGAAATTATTGGGATTAAAGGTAGTGAATTACTAAGCTTCTTGTTAGTTTCCGCTATTTGACAGTAGATGGCGGGACTCTCCGTACAAAAATTCACCGATGCGATTAGCTTAGCCAGTTCCCGAACAGACCTCGAAGAAAAAATTAAATGGGCCACTCTTGGTGGCCATTTTGTCTACCCCCCTAATATTGTTGTAGGTCGGGCCGTATATAGTTTACTGACCATGGTTTTTGCTACCCCACTCAACTTCCGGTAATGGCCGAGACTTTTACCTTGATGCTAAAATGCTTCTCAGATCACTCTGGACAACGTAGTTGTACAAATAATGACTTCGAATGTGAGACAAGGTATCTATAAAGACTTTAGTGATAATAATAACTGGTAAGCATAAAATTTAAGGTACGGGTTGTTTTATGATATGACTTCTGGCTGGTATAACCCCTTTCATTATATATATGTATATATATGAAAAGGGTTAAACCACTACAACATGTATATATATATATACGCACACATACACACTCTGTGTCCTTGCAGCGCACGAGCGACGGACGACGAGCCCCTGTGGGTCCTTTCCACTTTCAGAGCCATTAAACAATTTTAATCTTCACTTGAAGGGTAGCAAAAAAATGTGTAACCCCTCCACCTTTTTTCTAGCCACTCCCCGCCAAGAATTCTGAACAGTCCCTATATCCAATAAACCGGTTTAAACCAATTGTAGTGAGAGTCGATTTGTTTTCTCTTGCGAATACAGCAATCGATATGGCTACTAATTGTCTAACACCAGTGAATAATTACCCTTCCTTAAAGAATACAATCCAAAAACCCTAATGATTTCTTGGCCGCAGTTCCACGACGCGTATACAACCGTAAAATCAGTGGCCTCTTGTGTTAGTAGTTTTTGATCAGATGCGATGGCATGGCGGCGCAGACCTCTCATTTAAAGACGGGCCCAATACGATTCTTCTATCGGTTTCATTTTTAAAACTGTAAGTTTAATTAGAGCAATAGTGAACTGAATCAACATTAAAAATATTCAGCACCGTTTGGCCGTTGTACGACACGTTAGGCCTCCAAATCGTTTAGTCCCGGCATTTTGAACATTTCATTTCTGCGATGGTGACGTTAACACATGGCACAACTACACATCAGTGGAGCCGCGTGCTGACGTCAGTGATCTGTATAATAATTTGAGCAAGTTGCCAGTCACTGGTCGGTTGGTGGTGACATCAGCCGCTGACAAAGGCTACATAGTTCCCAATATTTGGTCGTAGATGGGTGACATCAGTCGGCTGAAGAAAAAATAACGAACCTCGTACGTTTGCTGCGAACAAAAATCTTTAATTATTTCTAGTGGAGAATTTCCCCAACGGATTCGACGCTTTTTCGAACTTAGACCTAGAAATGTGCCATAGAATGAGTGTGCAAAATTTGACAGAAATCCGATAATTCGTTAAAACGTTATAGCGTGAACACAAAGACAGACAGACAGACAGCACCCAGACAGACAGACAAACCGTTCGCATAAGAGTCTAATCGACTCTAATAATCATACATTAGCAGACCATAGTCTATATTCAATGTTAGACTTACACATCTCACAAGCATGACACCAGCAAAAAGTGAAAATTGGTTTGCTTATTAACCAACTTGTGTTAAATACAGCAAGATAACCAATGATGTAACGTCTGATTAGCACTCCAATGCTCTTGTTTCAGTAAATACCACTGGGATTCGGTATCATAAAAAAAGAGCGTACCACTGCGGTCGATAGCTAATAAAAAAGTTTGTCCTCTTTGTCGAACGGCCCAGAGTGCGCACACATCGTCCGGCCCATCAACCTGGGACGTTGTTTTCTGTTCGGTCATTAAGTCAAACATGTGTAACGAACTCAGCATGTTTAATCCACTAAAACAGAATAATCTGGTATCACTGAAAGTTGCCTGGTACGAACCCGTGTATTCATGAATTCCTGTCAGTTCGTTCAGTTCCGTCCACTGATTGGTGAAAGGGTCGTAGCGCTCTAAAGATTTATCATTATCGTGAGCAGGACCAAATACATAGAGACAATGCTCGAAGGAAAACAAATATGGTCTTTTATGCCATTTGTTGGTAGAAGACATTTGTTGACATTTGCCCGTCTTGAGGTCATAACTCTGCACCAGTCGTAGGGCACAGTGGTTTTTGTCCACGCCGTTAACGACGAATATTGACTCACTGAACACACCAGCACCTGCATCACAGACAGGGAAAAGAAGGTGTCCTAATTCAGGGTATGCCGTTGTATTTGTGAAGGGGCAATACTGTATGACGGAAGTTGATGCTTCGAAAAAGACGTCTCTTTCGCCTCCGATTAAGTAAACGTGTCGACGATAGCCTACGGTTGCCATTCTTTCATTTAAGTAAAAGGGGAGTTCTTTGCTCGGCAGCCATTCATCTTTCTCCACGTCATACATACTCACCATATCTTCATCACCAAAGCACACCAGTTTCTGTTCCGCACCTAAAAGCTGTTGACACATCACTATGCTGCTTCTATCAAACGAGATTTCTGCTAACAAGCTCGTTGTTTCAGGTTTCCAATGTTTAGACAACAAATATTTCTTTATGTAATTACTAAGCCAGACCGAACACCAATATAGATCGAAAATGTCCACCAACTCCCTGAGGAATGGATTACGCTGACTGTCGAATTCCGTCCATTTCAAAATGGCGGTGAAAACCTCACTCATGGAAGTGTGGTCAACATTTGGATGTTGGAGAAGTTTACGAAGTTGGTCGACGCTGAGGTGCAAAAAATCTTGAGTTTGCGATGCTTCGTGTAAGTTCGGAGCCAGAAGATTTTCGATCTTGGATGTGTGTCGCTGATTGGTGAACCTATCAGCCAAAACGTACATTTCCCAGAAATTATTGACAGTCAAGGAGTGGTCGGAAAATACCTGGAAGCAGTAATCGACCAAATTCTGAAACTGGAAATAGTCTGCAACTTCAAGGATTTCCAACATATCGTCATTGTAGTCCACCATGTTGTAATTCTTCAGTTTTCCGGTGTAAGCAAAGTATAAGATGGCGTCGGTTGCTGCCGCGCTTGCGTACGGCAGTTCGATTCGCCCTGACGTTGCCTCTTTCCATTCTGACCCCAACATGGACTGGAAATAGGGGCTTACAGCAGTGAGCACTAATCGGTGTGCATGGAATTCTTGCTTCCCACATACCAAGGTTACGTCGGTCATAATTTTATTTTGTCGCATTGAGTTCAATGAAGCTGAAAGCTGCCGTAAATGGATGAGTTCGGCCTCTTCTTCACGGTTAACAGAAGCCTGAAACAAAACAAAAAAATGGTTAAGTGGACAGATAAACTTTACGCTTACAGGTTATCGAATCCTAAATAAGAGTAAAAAAGTGAGAGAATCCCAAACTGCTCCAATGGTTTAGAAACTCGCCTACAAACCTATCCAAACCTTGGCGACATGCATAAAAATGGTCAAAAACATTTTAAAATATCTCCATAAAGTTAAGAATAGCCAGACTAACATCGTGTTTGAATACTTCTAAGAGATTTTCAATGTGAAAACGTTTGGTTGACATTGGGAATACCCGGACTACAGCAAAAATTGTGTATTTCCACTACAGAGAAAATTAAATTTCCTACACCAAAATTACATAGGATATCCGAAAATGATTTGACTGAAAATAAAAAAATAAATAAAAAAATCAGTGGATGCAGATAAAACCAAGTGGGTTTCACCACTTTGTAGTTTGACATTAAAAGTTTTTTTCTTTCTGGTGACGAACTTCTGAATGTAGAAGTTCAACGGCAGTTCAAGACTAGCTTGAACAATTCATGATCCCACAACTAGAAAACATGCAACCAACAGTTATTTTTCAACAAGATGGTGCTTCATCCATCCTGGAACAGGCCTATCCCATAACAATCCAATTATCCGGAAAGCTTCGTCTAGTGTCTTTCAAACCTGTAGCCCCCAGTGCGATGGAGCACCACCTTGTTGAAAATAACTGTGCGTTGCCTGTTTTCTAGTTGTGGGATCACGAATTGTCCAAGCAAGTCTTGAACTGTCATTAAACAGTTATGGGCGACTTTGATTCACACAATGCACCGTGTTTTTCTGTGGGGTGCGCCATTTTGGATTCTACCACAACTGAAGCACCCTCTGTTAATGTGATCGTAAGTATGACACTACCAGAAAAAAACTTTTGAGTCAATCTACAAATTGGTGAAAATCGCTTGTTCTATCTGCACCCATTGATTTTTTTAGTAAATTTTCTTATCAGTTAAATCATTTTCAGACAGCCTGCATATCCTACACAGAAAATTACGTTTCCTATTGAGGAATTATATTTACACAAGAGATTCGTAAAAAAACTTATAAACCTCCACTGGGAAAAAAATATAATTATTAAGAAAATGTGTTTAAGTCCCAAACGGCGCCTCACAAAATCATCCCAAAAAGCAAAATATCTAACATCTGAAAAATTAGAATTATGTGTCATTTGTCAGTTTGTTTGTTTATCTCTGTGGGTGTATGTTTGTTGGGACATGATAACGTTTGTGGTTTTGTTCTAGTTTGATTGAAATTTCAGGACACAGGAGCTTTCTGTGCACGATCTCGAAGAATTCAAAGATGAAATTACTACATCAAATATTTTTGGAGATGTTCGGGATTTCCGTTGAATGTTCAAGCCTATTTTCAGAACTGGCAGAAAGGGTGCCCGAATTATAAGGCTAGTGGCCATGAGCACAACATGAACAACACAAAGTCATTTGCCATAGTGAAAGTTCTTTTAGTGCGAAGGGTGCAAAAAATAATTCAAATAGTAAAAAAAAAAAAACCCACCATTATTGTCAATTGTTTTCGTTTTAAAATAAGGTAGTCGCTTCTTTTAGCATTTCTGTAGCAAAGCGTGAGGTGGCAGGGCTATCCAGATGCACTCATAATGATCGGTACTCGCTTGCTTCACATTCACGAATTGCTGTATAAGATGGAAACAAGAACATAAAAAATAAACTACCTCCAGATGAAGATGAGGATGATTGTGAGTAGACGGCGAGGGACAATTTAGCTGGACAAATCCAAGCGGAATATCCCAGCATCTTTGACACGCCACAATCTACATGAGCACAAGACACTACAGGGCCCTTCTCTTCCCGAAAATGCCAAGGGGTTGAAGAGGCCAGGATAGAAACCGGACCTCCTGGACAGATGGCGGTTGTGCTAACTGCTCGCCCACCTGATCTCTGGGTGCTGGGTGTTTTGGCTATTAATGTAACCAAGAGTGAGACAAACAAATACAAAAACGAACTCGTTTGATGCTGAAGCTAAGCGATTTAACTCATCCGAAGTCAAAACAGTAAAGGAACACATAAAGTTAAGGTTTCAGATACTGCAATGTTGCTGTACTGTTTAGTCCTCGTGAAACCTCACTGCTACATTCAAATGCTTTTACCATTATTACTTTTGCACACGATACATCAGCTAATGACTGGTACATCCTACTCGGCTAAACAACATCGCTGGAAAATGTTTAAAAACTAATTAATGGACTTAGCACAGATCTACAGGTAATTCATGGTTCGTGCAAGTCCTTAAAAAGTCCTGTAAAGTAATAATGAAATTCCATGCCTGGAAAAGTGCTTGTTAAACTTGAAAAATAATATATGTATCATCAGTAGGGTGATGAACGGAAAGTAGACGATGTGACTGACGAACACTGAAAAACTTTAACCAAGAAAGTAGTTGAGTGTGCAGCAGTAACATTATTCTTCCTTTGTTTGAGTATGAAAAGTTTAGGAATTTGAGCTCTGGCTTTAATGTTATTTACGTGTATTATGGGTGGATACATCAGTAAGGTTTCACGTGAACTAAATAGTATATCACCATTGCAGTATCTGGACGAAACCTTACAGGAACGTTTATTTGTGTTCCTTTGCTGTTTTGACTTCGGATCAGTTAACCTTATCTTAAGCATCAAACGAGTTCGTTTTTGTTTTCTGATTCGTGCTACTTTGGCGCACCATTAGCTTGTTTTAATGTTTTGTATCTTTATCAATTACGGCTTGCACAAACGAATATGGAAAAAAAAAAACCTTTAATATTCTGTAAGGATCGGCAGCAGTGGTCTATTCAAAGCCCAAATTGGTGTCGTTATCCAATTACCTGTAATTAAGGGGTAATTACCACACTCGGAAAAGAACATCAACTTGATACTTTTGCCAGCAGTTCGAACGTGTGCGCGACAAACTTTCTACTGGAACGGATATTCCATTCTTCAAAATTGTATTCGATTGAGTGGCGCGAAACCAGACTATAAGTATTAGAATGTTTTAGCACCACAAGACAAACTAGCGGCGGAGACGGTCTTTGCCGGATTGTGGGACAAATTCGTTTGATCGATGTCTCGATGTAAAATTTAATGTTGTAAATATTGTTGGAGTGTGAAGAAGTAAATTCAAATGGGGGCCAGCGATGGAGATTAACCTACGTGCTCTTCAACCCGAAGTTTTTTTTGCCGACCATTGAGTTAAAATGGTGTTTAGCGAGAAGTTGGCGACAGGAGTTTATGAACAACTTCAAGAGGGGAGTCAAGAGTAGAGAAGCAAGAAGATCTCTCCAGTGAGTGTGGCACTCGTCTGGAAGCAAGAAAACTCAAGTTGAAGGTTAAACAGAAGATTAACGGAGAGGATTACTGCAGTTGGGCAAAGAACCGAGGCATCCAGGCACAGGGACGAGTGATCCGGTATAAAGCAGCACAAAATCAAGTGTCGTTGAAGATTTGACCGAATCCGGAGACAAGGAAGAGGCAGATTGTGGCTGAAGGTTTTTGCAGCGGCAGGGAATCGTCGTCAAGGCTGATGTAAGGGAGTCAACTTGGTGTTTCATTGCAACACGGCAACAGGGGTAGAGCAAACGTTTTTTCCACACTCCGGTAGTAGGGCGTTAAATTGAAAGGGTTTTTTATTCCGGTACAGTTGCGTGTTAGGGATTTTTTTGTGTGTTGATGCTTTATGTGCTGTTTAATACGTAGTATTTACAGTAGTTAAACATGGAATTGTTAGAGGAGAGGACGATAGCAGATTTAAAGGCGGTGTGCCGGGATTTGGTTGTGCCTCAACGCAAATCTGATATTCTGGGGCCTGAAGGCAGAAAGAGGTGCGACGTGCGACTATGTCGCAGATAATCTGGCACAGTCGCAGACAAACATGCCGTTTTGACCATATTTCTGCCATTTCGTCAATTTTTGACCGATTTGGACATTCCAATACACCATTTTCATCGTCTCGACGAGACCTTTCCGTTGATGGAAGAACCAGATCAATAGGATAAAGCACTGAAAAGTTAATCAGTAAAAACCAATAAATATGTGGTAGCCATGAGATAAACAAAACTGATTGGCTGCAGATAATTTTTTCTCGACAATTGGTGTCGCAGACAGTGGCAGAAAATTCTGCTTCTGGGTTCTGGGGTTGTTTAAAGATGGGTTGGAGGGAGGTACACTTTTGCGTGTGGATCTTGAGGCAGCAGTTGAGATGGTGGATGAAGAAAAAAGGGTTGTGGAAGAACAAAAAGAGAGGGAGTTAAGAGAAAGAGAAGAACGAAAAGAGAGCGAGTTGCACGAAAAAGAAAGAGTGAGGGAAAGAAGGGAAGAAAGGGAGTTAGAAAGTAGGAAGTTGCAGATTAGGGAAGAAGAATTAAAGAGGGAGGAGGCTTTAAAGGAGAGGGAGGACAATTTAGCAAGAAAAAATGAAAGAGGGAAAGTGAATTAAGGGAACAAACTGAAGTTTTTGAAAGGGAAAAACTTGATAGGCAGGCTACAATGGAAGAAAAAAGATTAGCTAAACAGGCTAAAATTGAGAGAGAAAAATTTGCTAGAGAAGCTGACTTAGATAGAGAAATATTAGGTAGGCAAAGTGAGCAGGATGCACACAAATCCAATTTGAAAGGCAGAAATGGGAGCAAGAACAGTACGACGCTTGTGGTAAAGCCCTTAAGGTTAGGTTTAATGTCACGGAACAATACTTACATCAGCAATTTAGAACTGCTCAAAAGTCTGATATGCAGACGTACTTAGACTTTGCTCATAAGCTTCCTTAGGCACTGAATGGGTTAAGGAATTGGATTGTGAGGATTCGTTTGAAAAACTGTTTCAGCAAATATTGATAGAGGGTTTTTTGAACAAAGTGTCGAATCGGAAACGGGTATGGTTACTCGATAAAGGCAAGCAGGAATCTGTTTTGAACCAGGCTTCTCTTGCTGGTGATTATTGTGCAAATCGCCAGGAAGCAGTTTTAAGACAGGGGAGTGGTTCGAACAGGGGTAGGGGCGGACCACAGGGTAGAAATTATTACAGAGGCAATGGTAATAATGGTAATGGAAGGTATCGACCAGGCAATGGGTACCAAGGTAATAGGCAAAATGGTGGTAAACGTAGTGGGAATTATCATTCTGGTGAGAATAACCAAAATGGTGGTAATAATAACAATGGTACAAATGGTTCAAATGGTACAGGTGGTAGTAACAATAGTACCGCGTCGGCTGGAAATGCTCAGGCTAGGCCGCAAGCAGGTACTAATGGTCATACTGGAGGGAAAGCGCCTTTAAAGGCAGACGAACCACGGAAGTGCCATGTTTGTGGCTTGACTTCCCATTTAAGACATGATTGCCCCAAAAATAATACTAAGACTCCAGTAGGAAATGTTTGTAGGCAGTTTAGCAATGTACACACTGGAAAGACGGTTAGTGCAGAAAAAGGTATTGTATGGAAGCAGTCAGTAGAAAGTGAGTTCATGAAACCGTGTAAAATAAATGGTGCGAGTGGCAGCTATTTATTAGACACGGGGGCATTTATTGATGTGGTGTCTAGTAAAAAGGTCGGACCTCAGGCATACACAGGGAAAAGGGTTGTGCTGTCCTCAGTGATTTGTCAAGGTGTAACGGAATTCCCGTTGGCAGAGGTGAAATTTGAGACTGAGGAGGGCACAATTATTTTGGTCTGTGGGGTGTCGCCCTACTTTAATGAGGAGGGGTATGACTTTTTACTGAGCCAAAAGTCACATCAGTTATTGCAATCTAAAGCAAATCGATAACATGTGCCTTTAAATGCGGTAACGAGGCAAATGACGAATGGCAAAAAAAGGGTTGAGTCAAATGAACAAGCTACTGACAGCTTTGTTGACCCTGATGTACTAGATTCTCTTTTTTTAATAGAGGATAATGAGGTAGCAGAATTGGTAACGAACGTTGGGTTTGCCCAAAAGACTGCACAGTTAGAAAGTAAGCCCGGTGTCGAATTTAATGAGGAGGAAGCAAAGGTGACAATTTTTGATAAACCACAAACGTTAGTCAATAAAGAAACTATTGTGGCCAAACGGGATGTAAACAAAGGAAAAAAAGAGAAGAAAAAGTAATGACAGCTGGATTTGGGGAGCTGCTGGCTGTTGAAACGAGTGAATTGCAGCAAGGTCAATTACTTGACTCGAGTTTGGAAGGGTGCAGGATTGCAGCTGAAATTAAAGGTACATCCCAGTTTTGGAAAGATGGAGTGTTAAGAAGGAAATGGGCATCGGAAAATGGTAGTAAATTGTATGATCAGGTGGTTGTACCACAGGCTTTGACAGAGAAGTTAGTTAAGATGGCTCATGCAAATGCTTATTTTGGGCATATGGCAAAGAAAAAGACTGTAGCAAGGTTACAGGAGCTATTTCACTGGCCGGGAATGTGTAAGCAAGTAAAGAATTGGGTTAGAAACTGTGGAATATGTCAGAAATATGGTAAAGGTGTAAAGAAAGGTAAACAAGAGATGGTGCTTGTGCCAGTGGTGGAGGAACCTTTTTTTAAGGTAGTGGTAGATTTTGTGGGACCACTCAAGCAAACATCCAAGGGAAATAGGTATGTTTTGACAGTGTTGGACATAGCTACAAGGTATCCAGAAGCAGTGGCAGTGAAGGAAGCCAATTCACACTCGGTGATGACAAGCTGCTTCTTGGGATATTTTCTAGGGTAGGCTTCCCTGGATTGCTCCAGTCCGACCTCGGAAAACCGTTCGTATCGGAACTGATGACATGCTTTCTTGAGAGGTGCGGTATTAATCTAATTAATAGCAGTCCGCATCACCCACAATCACAGGCGGTGGAGAGGATGCACCAGACATTAAAGGACATCATCAGAGCCCTGGTGGCTGAGTACCCAGAGGAATGGGATGGTGCTCTGGCTCCTGCATTGTTCACCATTCGCTTGACCCCATGTGAAACGACAAACTTTACGCCAGCAGAATTGGTGTACGGTAGGAATGTAAGAACCCCACTTACATTGTTAAAGGAAAAATGGTTAGGCGAGGAGGTGCATGTAAATCCTACTGTGGTGGACTATGTGGTAGAAAGATTAAACGATTGGGAGCATGTGAAGGAAATGGCGAAAACTGCAACAATGGCGGCACAACGGCAAACAGGCAAGATTACGTGAGTATCAGCCTGGTAGTAAAGTATTGTTGTTAAAAATGCATCGTAAGGACAAGTTAGCAGCATTTTGGAAAGGCCCATATGAAGTTTTAGAGAAGGTTGGTGAGGTAAATTACAGGATAAAAATGGATAAAATGGTGACAAAGTGAAAATGTACCATGCTAACTTAATGAAACCGTTTTAATGAGGAGGTAACGACCGTAAACGAAGTAGATGTGAATTAACTACAAAGACAAGGCGAGGAAAGAGAAAAGGGAATGGAATTAGATATGCATACGTGGGATTCAGGTGGAAAACGAGGTTATTTTACGGGCAAGGAAGTGATAGAGGTGGCAAAGGTTGGGCCTCTGTCGGACGAACAGATCAATGATTTGATCAGGGCTTTTGACCAAGTTCCGGGGGTGTTCTCTTACGAGCCGGGCACCACCGACTTGGTTGAATTCGAGATAGAAATGGACCTGGAAGTAACGGTACAAAAGCAATTGCACCGGTTACTCACCCAAACAGAAAGAACTAATTGAAACGGAAATTAATAGAATGTTGGCATTAGGAGTAATTAGGCCTGAGAAGAGCTGTAATGCTTCGCCTATTTTGATAGTGACTGAAGAAGGAAAAACCACAAGGCCTGTTGCGGATTACAGGGAATTGAACTGAAGAACTAAGGTGCAGAGGTTATCTCTGTGTTTGACCTAGTCAGGGGTTTTTCGCAGATTCCAAATTCACCTAGGGCCATCAAAATGACGGCCATAAACACACATTTAGGTGTGTTTGAGTATTTAAAAATGAACATGGGACTGGTCAAAGCAACGTTCTACTTTCAGCGCTTGGTGACTGAAGTATGCAGGGATATTTACGAGTTTGCTAGGCCATTCTTAGATGATGTGCCAGTGATTGCAACTGATTGGCCTGGAGCATTTGGAGCATCTTTTGACATTTTTACGCAAAGTTAAGGAGTCTGGTCTTACTATCAATCCGAAGAAATGTCAGCTTGGTATGCAGCATGCTATGTTTTTGGGTCATAAAGTAGGAGGGGGATGTAGGTGTCCATCGGATGTTAAGATACGAGCAATTGTTGAGTTACCCATACCATACTTGCTCCGTGTTAATTTTTCACCACGTGATCGAGAATTATCAATGGAAAACGGACGTTGCCGCGCTGCATGTTGCCGTGTTTTTTGGCCGCAACGACCACTGGCCACACGACCTGGTTGCCTAGTGCGCGGGGGTCTGAATAGCTCTCGATTGCGAGGCACAGAGGACCTGTGAGAAAATGTATACAGGTAACACTACTAATAGATTAAGAGCCCCACATAAGCTAGGAAAACGTACGATGCAATATTTACTTAAAGGGCAATTACATCCATTTTGACATGGATGTTTTACTTTTGGATCACTTACACAATAACTAAACACAAGAATTGCGGTAAGAATACGTTACGTAAGTCCGATACAACAATTTAATTACTGCATCACCAAAACTAGATACGGAGACCGCCATTGTTTTGCTGGAACGCGCAGAAATTAATGCCGATAGATGTCACTTTTCAATTTCGACTCGTAGCCCATTGAGATAGCTCTGTTGGCTGTGAGAGCTCAAGCGTCCGAAGGGTCTTGGGAATCCGTTTTTAGGGTTTTTGGCGTTAAGCCTATTTTAGGCCTATATTGAATTTTTGGTTTTTTGAACTTGGGAGGTAAAACAGAAACGTTTTTACTTCGGACAATTTTTTAATCAAGGCTTAGTTTGGCTGTAAAGCCTACTTTAGAATTCTAGGTGGGTGTAGTGAAGGGGGAAACTTTGCTTTGGCGTTTGGGTTGCCTTACGACAATATTTAATTTGGGCTTATAACAATAAGCATGTAATTTGTGTTAGTTGCTCATAAAGACTAATATTTTCTGCAACGGTTTTTTTCCCCAAAGGGTTTTTTTCCCCATAAATCAACCTAATTTTCGGCCTTTAGAACTAACTTAATTATAGTGTGGAGAATTGAGTTGTTTAATAGTTGTTTCAGGTTTTTCTAAAACCTACGCTTTTCGATGTCCAGTTCTTGGTTTGCCCATTCTTGGTGGCAATGTTTAGGTTTGGTTATGCCCATTCAGTGGCATACATTCGTTCGTGTTTCGCCTATTATACAATAATAGTTGCGTTTTGGTTTCGTCTTTAGTGGCGACGTTTTAGTCTGTTTGTTAAGGAAAGCTACTAGTTTTCTGTCTCTTATACCATGAAGGTTTCTGGTCTGCTCTTAAAAGCAATTTCTTGTTTGTGAGAAGTTGGTTAGTTTGTCTCGCATGAGCAAACTCTTTGCTATTTCATGTTCATCGGCTACAAACGTAGTTGTAGCCCAATTCCACAACGGTGGGATTGGGGTATCCAAAGTCGTCTACCAAGACGCCGTTATCACAAAAGTCGTCTGCTCGGACGCAAGTGCGTGACCCCTAGTTCCAGGGTCACGGGTGGTTTATTTTTAAAACCCGAGGTGTTGAGAGTTGGTCATCTTTCACGTTCATTAGTAAAAACAAGAAAGTGTTTTTTTTAGTAGTTGGTATTGACATGTGATTGACATGTGCTTTAATATGTGTTTGTTTCAGCTTGTAGCTTTACAGACATGTTGAAATAAAAATTTATATGGTTAGAGTGTTATCAAGATGTATGTTTGTCAAGTTTGGACACAAGATTTGCGAGGAGTAAATTTCAGAGCTTCGTGTGGATGTTGGAGTATGTCGCAAATCTTGTTACTTGCATGTTTGCTGGGGCCAATGGCCAATCTTAGTCTTGGGTCTCCTAGTTAGGGGGATTTTTGGCTGTTAGGCCTTTAGTAGGCCCAATTTTGGTTAGGTTCTTTCCCCCCAACCTAAACAACCCTCTTTACCCTAACTTAACCCCAAAGTTCCCCAACCCTTTTCCCACTTTTGGTTCAGTCTAATTTTGGTTTAGCTCTCCCATTGACATTGACAGTAGTGGCCAGCTAAGGCCATCGGACGCTTGAGCTCTCACAGCCAGCAGAGCTATCTCAATCGGCTGCTAGTCGAAATCGAAAAGTGACATCTGTCGGCATTAATTTCTGCACGTTTCAACAAAACAATGGCAGTCTCCGTGTCGAGTGTTGGTGATGCAGTAATTAAATTGTTGTATCGGACGTATTCTTACCGCAATTCTTGGATCACTTATCGTGTAAGTGATCCAAAAGTAAAACATGCATGTCAAAATGGATGTAATTGCATCGTATTGAATCGTACATTTTCCTAGCTTATGTGGGGCTCTTAATCTATTAGTAGTGTTACCTGTATACATTTCTCACAGTTCCTCTGTGCCTCGTAATCGAGAGCTGTTCGGGCACCCGCGCGCTAGGCAATCTAGGTGCTAATCTATGTATCACCTAGACTGGATTACTACACTACTTCAAGGATAAATACAACTTACGTAAGGCGGTTTGAGGACAGTAAAGAATAAATTAAAGGCACATTCCGCCTGCTTTATAACAGCCAAGCACAGATCGCCTCTGCGCATGTCACCATTGCCAAGGTCAACTGAAATAGTAGCTACGTTACTCGCAGCGAGGAACGCAGCTACTAACTCATTGGCTTTGGAAATAGTATACGAAACAGCACCAAGTTAAAGATTGTGTCGTCACCACAAACCGGAATGATTTTCGTATTTTAATAGCACAATTTATAATTTTTTAGGCTAGTATATTATAATTTTTCTTCGGCAATCTATAGGCATAATTAACTTTAACTTTTACCGCATTAGTCTCTTAAAAATGTTTGATCTCATAGTAATTATTTATTACCAAATGATTAAAATTAGTACATGCGCACACACAGATGAAACTTCAAGGTTATTGTAGGCGCGCAAAGCATCATATACGTGCAGGATACAGTAAATATAGTTCCCCAATATTCCACAGAAAATCTCCTAGACGCCACATTTTAAAACGAATTTTCAGCAAGGGAAAGACTAACGGTAAGCAAATAGACCTTTAGGGCCGTACTTAATGTGGAGGATCGAGAAAAATGGCGCTGGGAGGTATTCACTTTGTATTCCACCGCCCGTCATTAGATCGTCTGGGCAGTGCCGGAGCAAGGCGTTTGAGCGCTCGGGGCCAGTAGCTAATTGAACACCATGCTTTATCGCTATTACGTAGCAATTTCAATCTACACCCCCCTTCTCCCACATGCGTCTTCTGAAAAAGGCCCAAAAATTAACCCACCACGGTGCCACACAGATACTGTCAGCACACTGAAAACACGAATCTGACGTATACAAAGGGGTGAGGTAGGTAGGTAAGCATGAGATAAAAATATTTGTCTTCATTATTTTGAAAGATTACAACTGTATTTTGTTTGGTAGATTTAATTAGAATTAGAAGTATTTAATTTTCGGCCCAGAATTTGGGTTTGTTCACAATAAAAATGTTTAAAAGAGGTGGGAGGTGGACCTCATACAGCCACCATAATGGATGATTTTCCAACATGGCGGCTGTGTGAAGTCCACAATTTGTGGCAGCTCCCACCTTTATTTTAGTGTTTTAACATTTTTATTGTGAACAAGCCCCAAATATCGGGCCGTAGATTAAGTATTTGTTACTACATTCATGTTCTTGTGGTATTCTTGCCAGTCAATAGGGTATCAGAAACTACAGCTGCAACTCGCAAATCACTTTTCCAAAAGCTAGGTATTAAGGCTAGGCTTCGCCATTTTTTTCAATTCAAAATTTTTTTTCACTTTGTTTTTGGACGGGAGGCAGCATTTTCGACGCCCCCTTCGCCCCCCTCTTGCTCCAGCACTGCATCTGGGAGAGAAGCTGCAGATTTGGCTTCCTGGTTCCACGCCAGTTGATTTAACATTGACACAATTTTATTTTTACAAAGTAATTCTAAAAGGTGCTAATTTCCTGGTGCGCGCGAGACTTCCGTGGAGCAGGAAGGAAAAGCACGCAATTTCTATTCCAGTCGGCCCTTGCTTGTGAAACAAAACTCCTTCCTTCAAGGCCGTAACTGCTGGAGAATTAACGTACACTTTGACGAATTGCAGCACAACTGATATTTTAAACTCTAATTTATTAAGTAAAATCAAGCACAGTGTAATTTTCGATGTTCCTTTTCCCGCAAAAGTAGAAAGGGTCGTTCGTTCAAAAACTGGTCGTCTGGGATCGCGACTATTAACTTCGTATTTATAATGTATTGTGGTCAAGATCAAGAAGATATCATATCTAGTAAAACGCTCCATATTTTTCCTGTGCATGTATGCATAAGACGGTAAGGGGTAGTCCATTAAGATATTATCATATAACTCACATTTTACCATTTCCAACCCCACCCACCTCCCTGCTGTCCATTTGTCACAACTTCCGCAACCCTCCCCCCCCCCCCCCCCCCCATCGTAAACAATTCGGGTAAACTTGAGTTAAAAAAAAAAACTTTTTAGACTATATATTAGGTAATTGATGGTTTGGTGTAATATTTTGTGTGAAGTCACAGAGTGCTGATGCCCCCTCTCCCAACTTTGAACTGTTCGACGGTACAATTCCAACCCCCCCCCCCCCCCCCCCCCCAACCCCCCGCTTGCATCATATAGACCAGGGGTCTCCAAACTTTTCAAACTGAGGGCCATTTAGAACAGTTGCTTATCTTTCGCGGGCCCGGTTTTTCCTCGTCTGTTCCTGGTGGGGTCCAGCAGATGCCCATTCACACCCGCCACCCCCCAGGTGTTGTGAGGAGTGACCTTGCTCCAATATCAAACACTGGTTATGTTGTGTTTTTGTAAATTAGAATAACAATATTTTTCCACTATCCTCCGCAAAGTTACAGTCGCTGCTGACTAAACCCCCATCTCCCTGGCACCATTGTTGGAAACTGTGGACTTACTCACTTGTAATTCATTGATGTTCAGATTTAAAACTGGAACCTCCATTGCGAAGTAGTGCAACACTCATCAACCGTTCCTGAACGAAGTCGAGATATTCCTAGTTTGGCAAAAGTAACCTTCGCTTCACTCAGGGAAAGGAAAGTCTAACTTCAAAAGGATAAACAACTAAAAAATCGCATATAGTGGAAATAAAGCATGGGCCGGACAAAAGTGCTTCGCGGGCCGCATCTGGCCCTCGACCCGTAGTTTGGAGACCTCTGATAGACGGCCACAAGTAAAATTATATTTTCTCGACTACTCTCTTCTGGAAGAGAGTTAGCGTGGAAACAAGTAACAACGTGATCAGTTATAATGCGCGGATGAGAATGAAAACCTCGAAAACAAAATTAAAGCAAAATATCGTGGCAGCCTGCATGGCGAGGAATCTTTACACTCTACTGATATTTCGAGCTACCACCGTCCAGATCAAGGTCGAATGGAACGATAGTATTAGTATCCGATGTTCACCAACTCTTCTTGGTTGTGCAAGGTGCACGGTATCCCCCAGGAGTGAGTGATCGTATCTGAGTTTGCTGTGGAGCAAGACACGAGTTGCGAGCTCAGAGAATGTAGTTTTTATTTAGATAAGTAAACTAATTGAATGCCCGTGTAATGATTGTTTACTTTTGTGCAATGGATGTTCGGACTTCAGCATCACACTTTGGCGCAAAGCTTCCTTATTTTTATTAATCAGAAAAAAAAACAGCGAGCATCCGTTCTCCGTTCTGCTTCTTGCGCTAGCTCGTCACGACGCATCACTAAATCTAAATTATAAATAGAGATCAGAGGTAGAACTCTTCAGCGTGCGACTGACGCAGCTGTGGCTCACAGAAACAAAAAATATATTTCATAATTTACGTGTTGCACAACTAACGAAGGGTGACCGTAATAACATATTAATCTGATAGATAATAGATAAGATAATTGTACAGATCTTACCATTGCCGCGTTTTATCCTTGCAATGCACTTGATTGAGCACCAAATTTGAGCCGCCTTTTCGCGATTCCCGATACCGCAACGCAGTCGTTCCTTCTATATACAATCTCTACAGCGTACACGTCAGACGATCGTGTAGTTGAGGGGAGAGGTTCACGGAAGGTGAAAATTAACCAGGGAAGCTCGATACGCAATATTACCTTCCAACGGTATGGAATAAATCAACAAATGTTCCAAATTCCTAATAATTTGCACTAGCACCAGAACATAGAGCACTGGAGCCAGTCACGTGATGCACGAATGTTTCGTGTATCACGTGACTGTCCCCTATATTAGAGTTCCGTAGGAATACGGATGGAATTCAAAATGGAGTCAAAGTACAGCTGTGAAGGAGAGGGGGGGTGCATTTAAGTGCCCCAGAGTGCTGAAAAAAAACTAATTTTAACAAGTGTTGCGCTTTAAAACGTTTAAAAACTAATTTTTAGAAATGAGGGAAGTGTTGGGTGGGGCGGGGGCGACCTCCCCCCCCCCCTCAACTTCCCCGATTTTCCAAGTGCGCCAACAGCACTCAACAGCTCGGCGAATTCCAACTTAATAAAAAAATGTTAAAACGATTGGCTGTCGAGACATGATTGCTCAGGTTGCTAATCATTTGTCACAGGTTCTGATTCTAGTTAAAGTATGGACTGCGATCGAATTTTTATTTTCAAATAGGCCGGAGCGAATGATGTAAACACGTCCGTAGGATTACACTCCTGCTATAGAGCAGTGGCATTTGCTGCCATATTGGCACCAATGGGTTTTGGAGGGCATAGCTACAAGGTGCACTACATAAAAATGGAGGGGAAAACAACGGAAGAGTGGATTTCTTAGGCTTAAAATAACGTTGTTTTCTCAACAACAATTATCGTGCGTTTTAGGTCTAAGAAATCACTGTTCACAGCATCGGCTTCAGTATGACGCCCTTCTGTTTCTCTCTGCAGTGCCCCTTGCAGCTAACCCCTTAAGGCTCCAGCATAGAGTTATATACAATAATACTACGTCGTGTCACTGCTCTATAGATTATGATTTTAGAGATGGAGCTATTTACGTTACTCGTCAAACGCTAGAGTGTCCTGAACCAGTTTCACCGTCGACATGGGTCTTTAATACTGGATCACGACGGGATTGCAACAATGGTTTAGAACTGACCGAAATGCAGGAGGTGGAATGCCTGCTGCAGACATCACGTCTGTTTATGATGAATTAATGAAAATCCCAATGACATCACTTTAATTCATTAACCACAGTGCTGCGGTGCCATACAGGCTTTGCAGCAAGATTCCAATTTTGTGCACAACAAAGTGAGTAAACCAAAAATAAATAGAAAGACCTTCTAAGATGGTTATATATAGCTATAGTACGAAAAAATTTTTATCCAGAGAGCAATCACAAAATGAAAACAGAAAAATAACCATAAGTAATCAATAAATAAATAATGTACATAAATTTAAAAGAAAAAAAATGAAAGATTATATCATTTCATAACTTGGCAACATTCAATTCATCAAGTAAAGAATCATATTTCATATTTGACCCACAAAAGAAAACTGCCAATTGGTATTCACAGCCACATGAATTTTTAAACATGTTGACATTTGGGGCCTCCACCACATGTTGGGGTAATGCGTTCCAATAGGAAATAATTCGGTACGAAAAAAAGCCTCTGGTTTGATTTTTGTGAATTGTAGGTTTAAGTAGTTTCCGCTAGAGGTAAGAATTTTATAGAACTATCAGATTACTACGCATGAGACGCCACCAATTAGAATGCCGGTCTAAATCACACCTACCTTGATTTTAACAAGAACACAACTGTGATCCGTGAAGATTGGTTTTGTAAGGTGTGTAATGCATGTGGTGTTGTAGAAAATTTGCAGGTCAAGGCTATATTGTGCAATGGACTGCAGTGGTGGGGACCACCATCCCACCTCTCCCCCTCTCCAAAAAGAAAAAGTTGTACCATTTTTTTGTGTGGTGGGAGGAAGGATAATTCTCAAACAATGGCAGAATTAAATGGTAATTTAAAAGGTAGCAATTAAACAATGGTAATTAAAAACCATGGCAGAATTATTGGCGGCGGCACGCAGGAAAAACAAACTAACCAGCGCGACGCATGTGGCTTTTCATTTTTGGCCAGTGGCAGCTGCGCACATCTTTAGGTATTGGGACAGCAGCTGCTGACACTAACAGACGGATGTGCTCGGAACGGAACCAAATATTGTATAATATTTATCCAAACCTACATTGACCACTAATAAAATAAAGGTTTAATGGGGCACAATTTAAATCTGTGTTGTTTGTTTGTGCTAGATTCGCACAAATTAAGTGTTTCACATCAATGCAAAAAAATAAATATTTCAGATAAAAGCACAAAAGACATATATAAACGAAACGTGAATACCAATCTGTCACCATTTAGCAAAACCTTCTTCCACATTCGTTGAGTGCGTACGTCTGGTATAGGATGTCTATGGATGCGTACGGAACCACGGTAGTGGACGCGAGGAACCAACAATCACGTAGACCAGTCGTAAGCAAGTAGTAAAGTCGCCAAGAGTACTGCCGGAATTCTAGTATTTGGGACTTGGGTCCTGGTACTGGAACAAGCGCACCCGAAGAATGGATTTCGGTTGCAATTTTAATAATTAGCACTGTCAAGTTTTGATTTTTTTTTACTGCCAGGACCCTTGGATTACTGCAAGCGCTTATGTTTCCCTGCTTGCGTCCGTTGCCATGAAGAACAGCCAAGTTTGTGCATGCGTCGAGTACATCAGATAGGGAAATACGAGCGATGGTATGAATTTGTCGCAAACGTACCTAGCCAGCTAGTATCCCATGGAAGCTTGGTTCATAGAAACCTTGCCTAGCCTTTTATTATAGAATTAGAGATATCTCTAATTCAATTATAGATATCAACAATTCAATTACATATATCAATAATTCGCCATATTTAAAGATATCTGTAATTGAATTATTTATTTATTTATTTTTAAAATAATTTCTTTGAGCCTTAAGTCGGCCGAAGCAACTTAATGCTTGTATGGCTGAACCGGCTCAATTTTGAACATTGCCAGACTTTTAGAGAAGAAGAAATTTCTGGTAAAGGGAGGTGCCAACCCGGGGATTCGATCCGGAAAACCTCCGATCATCGTAGGGGCCGAAAGATTGTCCAGAATTGGCCAGAATAGTTCCCACAGCCGCTGAAGGAGCATGGTAGCCTCTCACACTACCCTGGCTGGCAGTCCTGGGTTACTGATATCAGTAATTGAATTATTGATAATCTGTAATTGAATTATTGATATCAGTAATTGAATTTTTGATATCTGTAATTGAATTATTGATATCAGTAATTCAATTATTGATGTCTTTTAAAGAATTACAGATATCTGTAATTCTGTAATAAAAGACGGAATGGCTGCCATAACCAACCTTCAAAAACGACGTTACAGTCTTGATTAAAGTGGCACTATCACTGATTGAAATGCGAGCGAAATACCGTGGTGCCATCTAGCGGCAATGATATTGTTAATCTTTATAGCTTGCTCCCAGGTGCACAAAGACGAACCAAATTTTCATTCAATAATAAAGGATGTCGTGGCTTGTTTGTTTCGTTAAAAGAAATGCCGTTATGCATTCCTTTGCTTGGTGCAAGCAAGTGCTAGATGGTACTACAATACTACATAGCGCTAGATGTTGTCAGATTTCGTCTGCTCTCAATCCGTGATAGTGCCACTTTAAATTCTATAACTCCTCCGTGAAGAGCTTGCTTTACGAATAGGTTGCCCAGCACTTTCCGCATGAAATCGAGTGGGTTCTAGCAATAATAAATGAGTGGCAAGCCACGAGTGGATTATTTGCTCATGTCGATTGTGGCATGTCAAAGATCCTGGGGTTTCTGCTTGGATTTCAGCAGCTAAATTGTCCCTCTCATCGTCGTGGGGTAGATAACCCAGTTTGGGTTCGTGCTCCCTAAAAACAAACAACACCAACACAAGATTTCGTGCAATATCCGCTTATCCTACCGCCACATGGTTCTCATTGTAGCCCACCAGCTTACATAATTTGTAATCATTCTAAAACTAATTGTTCGCATATTTAGGCACCTTGCTCCCCGATACTGGAGTTCAAATTACAGTTCGTTTCGTTTGAGTGAACTCTAATCCGTTTTTTTTTTAATTTGTGCGTCTTTAGAGTTGTGAATTCCATGGGGACATGGGCTCTAATTGTTTTTTTCTTCTAAACGACCATGTCGTTCTTTGTAGTCTTAGTTCATTCCTTACAGACTGTGAGTACTTATAACTGATTCAACTAATCTCCTTATTGCATTTCATTAAAAAAAAAAAAATAACCAACTGTACTCTTCAAAACCTAACTTGTAAAGGGGTGGAATGTGAAGAAAGAATTACAGCAGGGACACACATAATTTATAAGCTGTTGTTATTGCTAAGAAGTTCGAAAGTTGTACTTTTTAATTTTTATTTACAGCAACAATGCTAACTTTTTCTGAATAAATTCAATAATAAATTCTCTCCGTTTTTCAGCTTCTTTTTGTACAAAAAAAAAGTTTCAGTGCGTTTGGTTACAGGCCGCTCTTAGCCTGATCTAAATGTGACTCACTTAGGCACTCCGAAACATTAAACGAACATTAAAAGAGGCCCCTTTAAACATGTTTTTTTTCCCCCCATTTTTAGTACCTTGTACTATTTTTCTGCCCGCAGGTGGGCATGAATCAGTGCCTGCACTCCTTTCTACCATGGACTTTTATAGTATCACACCTCCGCCTCCATGTTTCTACCTACTCATTTTTCACTCCACGTTGATTCACTGATGCATTTGCTGGCAGCAGAATTTCGCACACACCTGCTACGTACCAAGCACTTTCTTAAACTCCTCCAACTACTGCTTAGCGACATCACAAGTGACGTCACACGTCAATTGTTTTAGAACGTAGCAAAATGGCGGCCAAACAGTCACCGTGACGCAAGGGAGGCAACAGTGGCGATACAATTTGTACTGGATCCGGCAGTGATGGGCGTAAGTCAATGCTAGACTTGGAATTAATTGACTGAATTCCACTTTTGTGGACTTGGTGGAAATGATACAACGTTGGGAAATTCTAGGTTATGAATTGTTGTAATTGATAGTATTGATCTTCAAATCCACATGACTTGGATATTTGCCGAAATTATGAACTAACTTGGTAGGACTTGGTCAAGTCAACCTGAGTGGAACACACTGAATGACACTGAATGACTTGCCAAGTCATCCATAATTGGATTGGTATTGCCTAGATTTGATTTAAACTTTATTTTACAAAAAATTTTCTTGTTTTAATTTGATATGATTCAACCCGAAATGCAGGTGCAATTACACGCAATTCATGCAAATTCCAACAAATTCAAATAAATCTACCCAATTTCAACCCCAAAGTTCACCAAAATCGTCTAAATTTTCGGCAATATCTTGAATTTTGCCACAATTTATGCGTAATGATGCTGGACTTATTAGGTCGAATTGGGTGGAATTGAATGGAATTGGTCAAAATATTTCCTGAATCAACCGGGAATTAACTGGAACTAAGACTGGATCAACAGCAATTGGAACTGATTTGTCAGAATGAGAAACGAAATGCAACTGATTGGAATTGATTTAAAATAGCAAATGCAGAATATGAGAATGATTTGAATTGAGTTGAAACGTGGCAGTGACTTGCTTGGAATTGACTCATGAATTTGAATTGATTTGGAATGGAATTACTTATCAACGGTATTTAGGCAGAAATGGATTTGACTTGACTTGCTATTCACTTGATGTCTAGGTAATTGATTCAATTCCGTTGAAATGGAATTATGCCAATCCGTGGGGCTGGGAGAATTTAGGGATCCACGGAATTTCGAATTGAACTCTGCAATAACACTTAACGTTATATTTGTATAGTTTTCTGTTATTTAAAAGTTTAATAAGAAATATAATAATAACAATTATATATAACAACAATAATAATAATAACAACAAGAATAATAACAATTATAGTTAATTTTCATGAAGCATGCTACATAATGGAGATCGTTAAGAGAAATGCAGATTCCTAATTTATAGCAACGAACCAAACACAATATAATTTACAAAGGAAAAAAAATACCAACAAAATATACTAAATAATTTTGATAATTTAACTCGTCATAAAACTAACGAAAACTAACAGAAAACTCGTCAATCCACACAACGGGAGCAGTTTGTTACTTGCGAGTGTTGTGAGGATGAGTCTCACAATACCTAGTACTGCTGCTTATACTATAGAGGGCTGGTTCCCAACATTTATCGTTTAAAGACTTGTACACATACTCACAAACAGCATATTTGAAAACAAAGTCATGCCCTTGTTTTGGGACTCAAGGAAGGGCAGAGTATGCTCCCTGCATGGCTCTTTGGCAATAAGTTGAAGTGACTCTTGTTTGAAGATTAGTCTTTGTAGCGGCTCCCCATACTGTACTATCATACAAAATGATCGGGTTAACAAAAGCAAAATAAAGAGAACGTCGAAGATAGCTTGGTGCGAGTGTTTGACTCTTGATAAAATATTATTTCCTCTCGCTGTTTTAACAAACAAAATTGATTTCCGTTGCCATCATAAGGTATGGTGAGGAGCTTACATGAGTGTCCATATTCCGTCTCTTGTCACAAGGTCGTCTGGCAGAGAAGCTATACGGTTCCTTTTCCGGCTGCAGGTCAGCTGGTTCAACATTGCCATAATCTTACTTTACTAAAGCAACACTACAAGGTGTCAACTTCCTAGTATGTGTGTGAACTGGCGTTGAGTCACGAGGCAAGACACAAGATTTCTAAGCCAGCCGGCGAAACCATCTGCTTTCCCGCTTTACGGTTGCACGCAGAGTTGCCACATGCCTGGATTAAACGTAGCACAAGTGGTATTTTTGGCCACCAGAATTTGGAAAATTAAATTAAATTAAATTAAATTTAATTTAATTTAAAATACTTTGAATACTGAGCCTACAGGTGTACGTAAATATTGCTAAATAAATATTCGAGACTGCAAATTATAGGCCTAATGATTGAGATACATGTCTGACTATTCAAATATTGGCCTAATCATACCAATATAGCCCTAATTAGGTATACATAAATATTGCTTAAAAAAATATTCGAGAAGAATATTCTGAAGCTTATTCATAAAATTGTATCACCAAAACATAATTGAAAGTCACCCAAGTGACACAACACATTAATGCAAATAAATGCACAGTCCCCTCCTGTTTCCACATTGTGTCTGACTGGTAGATAGAGTCGTTTGCAGTATTAAGCTCTTGTACCTAACTAACCCTCTTTAACATACTTCTGAAAGCTAGGTTTGTTTGCTCTCATGGGTTACTGGTCTGTTCCCAGTTTAATTGGTGTGTGGGCACCTTGCATGCACACACTTGTTTGAGTAACTACTATATTAGTCTGGTACAATATATTGCTTAGTGCTAATTGGTCGAAATTGGTGTACTATGTATGCTATTCAACAGCCAATTAGGTGTTCCCATGCAAAGTAACCAATGTAATATATATTTGTGTTATGCTCATAATAAATGCTTGTTACCAACTGTCCACACTGTCTATTACTTTCCTAGTAGATAGAATAGTTTGCTATTAGTTAGCACAGTAATGTGTTAAAGTAGGAACACATCAGTTACAGCCTGGGGTGTAATTTGGATGCAATATGTAAAGGTAACCATATAAGTTCAAGCCAATACCAGGGCATTATGCGAAATCTTGCACGATCCCGATGGCTAGTACATGTACCAGCACGATCCGTCATAGCCCAAGTAACATACGTCAATTTTCAAAGGGTCAACAGTCCACTACTGTACTTCTAGCACCAGGGGAAACACTGTCCAGATATTAACACTATTAGCTATCCAACCATTGCCGGCATCAACACGGAATGCAATTCTGCTAACCTGGATTCATCAAGTACCAGGTTTAACAAGGCAAAACGATGCACATTTTGTTCATCATGTGCTAAGTTTTAAATAACTACAATTTGTAAAGCCTCTACATGCAACACGATAAATGGTGCCACATTTTGTAGCCACTATTGCTCGGCCCTTCTTTAACCCACAACCGAGCCTCGATGTCATAAAAATGTGGAGCGTTGTGGTGGTCAATGGCTAATAGATGTTCCTTTCCATTTTGCTTAACTGACCAGATATTAATAAGGATGTCTGGCCCTCCATTATACAACACAAAATCTCGCCCCAGAGATAGAATGTCGAGAATGTACACAGGATGCTCCAAGTTCAACTCATTTAAGGAATACATTTTTGTCCCGCTGACCGCTGAATGGTAGACACCCGTACACTCATAGAACCCAGCCACTGTAATCAATTCTGTCCATTGGTTGGTTTTGAGGTTGTATCGTTCAACAGTTTTTTCAGATGGTGACGTGACACCAAAGACGAAGAGGTTGTTATCGAAAGAAAATACATATGGATTTCCATGATGTTTCACGGTAGAGGCCACCTGGTGACATTTCTTATCATTTGGATCGTAACACTGTACCATACGAAGTGCATTGCGCTGTTTGTTCTGGCCATTCACAACGTAGATGGAGTCATTGAAGACACCAGCTCCAGCACAATAAACTTCAAAAAGGAGCTTTCCTGATGCAGCATCTACTACGGAGTTTAAGAAAGGACAGTATTCTATAACAGAGGCTGGGCTGGAGTTCTTGAACTGAATTCCTGTTTCTCCTCCCATAAAGAAAATGTGTCGATTATAACTAACGGCGGCAGCCTTGCAATCTACGTAGAATGGCAGCTGTTTAGCTGGCAGCCAATCACCCTGTTCCACGTCATATGTTTGGACAGAATTTTCCCCAAAACATACCAGCTTAAGATTGTGATTTGCAAGCTGGTGGCACATAATGGGGCTCTGTTGACCAGAATACATCCGAGAAAGCAGAGTCCTTATCGTACTAGTCCACAGTGTCGTTAACGTGTTCTTCAGTATGAGGTCCTTTAGCAGTACAGGACACCAGTACAGGTTGAAGATCTTCACTAAATCTTCAAGATGTGAGCACCTTTCACTTTCAAATTGTGTCCATTTCAGGAGGGCTTCAAATGCTTCACTCATGTGGTTGTGGTTTACTTTTGGATGCTGCAGAAGACGTTCGAGTTGTGGTCGGGTGAGATGTAGGAAATCCTGTCCTTTAGACATTTCTGACAAATTTGGAGAAAGAAGATTTTCAATTCGTGATATTTGTCGTTGGTTGCTTAGGCTGTCTGCCAAATGATACATTTCAAGGAAATTAGTGGTAGTCAGTGTCAAATCAGATATTGTCTTAAAGCAATATTCGACCAAGTCTTCTATCTGAAAGTAATCTGCAGCTTCAAGAAGTTTAGTCATGTCTTCCTTGTTGTCTGTCAAATCGGCTTCCGATAACTGGCCCGTATACATAAATGACACTATAGCAGCAACAGTGTCAGCACTCCAGCCAGGAAGATCGTACCGTTCACATCTTCCGTCTTTCCACTCCGACCGCAGCATAGATTCAAAGTAGGGGCTACCTGCAGCTAAAACTAGTCGATGAGCCGGAAATTCGTGATCCCCGCACACGAGAGTGATGTCAGTCATAGTGCCGTTCTGACGCATGTCGTCCAAAGATGCTGCAAGCCGGCGCAAATATGACAGCTCGACTTCTTCCTGGCTCAGCATCACCTTAAAAGAAATTTACACCAAGATTACTTTTAAGTTTACTTAACAAGCTTTCCTTTCGGAAGTTCTACTGCGGTTTGGGATTTCTAAGAGGGTTCTGCATTTACAGCCACAAGCACTGCCCATAATAAAAATTATCTGTTCTTTTTAGTGTTAAGTTCTATACGAAAACCGAGAACTCTATGTTAAAATACACGACGAGACCAGGCCAGTTGTGCCAAGGACGAGACGAGATTACAGTGTAATTTTCTAGTCTCGTTTGATCTCAACCTACTATTACCTGTGTTGGTGTCACATTTACCCAATTTCAACGGATCGTTTTCGTCATCGCTAATGACTTGCCGTTTCCTTCTTGACATCTTGTGAACTGTACTTCTTTGGTATAAGAACGTATCAAAAAGTTTGTGGGGCTTTACTACCAGCCAACACTGGCATATCACAGAAAATCAAAACTAAAACCCAAACTGGGATTCCTCTGGGTTCTGGTCTTGATGAGACCAAGAACAACGTCAGGTCTCGGTTGACGACCTGAGGCAAGACTGAGACCTCTACGATTAAAATAAATACTAGCCCGAGACTGAAGTAAGTATTCGAAGAAAACAGAGAAAACGACGAACGTTCAAGACAGTTCCTATGAATTCACACAAGACATTTTTGAAATTCGGTTACAGCATTTTGTGAGGCAGCATTTATTCCAAGATGAAGCTAGAGCAAATCTAACCATTGATATATAAGGACGATTGGCCCAATATTGGTTGATGATTTACTCGCATATGGTGGTAAAAAAATAATAATTACTGTGCCTAAAATCTACATAAACTTAAACAAGCTTTGTTTTGGAGAAATAATTGACATATTCCTTAAGTCACGAGCTAAAGGGGGTTTTGTTAATAACCCAAAAATAAAATGCTTCGCGTTCTGCTGTTTTAGTAACAGCGACCTTCGGGGTTTCTGCATGTCAACGAAATCTTGAAAAGTTAAGGGGAAGGTGCAGGGATAAACAAAACAATTGAAGGTGCGCTGATTGAGTGAGCGAAGCGAACGAAATCAGAGATTGTTACCTAGTGTGTGCAAAAATGGGATTGAAGCATCTTAAATAGACGGTGTAATCTTATGTACGTTCACAGTCCTATGAAAGTTGTGATATCCGCCCCAAACCAAAAACTGGTAGAAAAACCCGCCAAGTTTCCAAACGGCCGGCCTTTGAAGGTAGTGATATCATTCCACCAGGGAAAGGCCGTCAAGGTTAATCCTATTAGCCAAGTTAATCGCACCGAATAAAACTTTAGTTGTTAAATGAAAACTTGAAGATTGCTACCGCTAGTAGTAATCTTCTAGTTTTCATTTAACTTTCGAACTATTAGTATGTGCGATTAACTTGGCTAATAGGATTAACCTTGACGGCCTTTCCCTGGAGGAATGATATCACTACCTTCAAAGGCTGACCGTTTTTGGAAATTTGGCGTGTTTTTCTACCCGTTTTAGTTTTGGGTGGATATTCCTTAACAAGGTTTGTTTTGGGGAGATAATTGACATAATCCTAACATGTTTTGTTTTAGGAAATATTACGGTATGGTAAGCCAGTAGGCTTATCACCTTCATCGGCAGCAACCAGTTTTGCGACGCAACAATTTATGTGCATGAGAATCATGACGTCACACCGTGTGTTGTGAACAGTTTCAGCGCAGGAGGTCTATTTATTACTGCCGTGCAACGATAGTTGAGCGCGCGGAAAATAACATTGTCAGCCAGCCAAAAGCCAGCAAGTCTGCATTTCATCTACATCATTCGAAACTTACGATTTGTTTGTTTGCACGTTTGTACGTCTACTCCTCCAGACGGACTATATATTCATATATTCATCATTGTAACTTAGTTTTATGACCCTCAAATGTGCATAAAACTGCCCGGAAAACTTCTCCTGACTTCAAAGTTTGATCAGGCAAACTAATCCAAAAGAAAGTTTGCCTGAACAAGCTTTGATCTTCCAAAATAAACTTTGCCTGATAAAACTATGACGTCATGAGCGGTTTTCTGGGCAGTTTTTTTTTTCGTGTTTCTGAGGGTCAAAAAATCTTTGTCGTTATTTTTGCAGGTTTTTTCGCTTGTTTGAGCGTCATAAAATCAAGTTATAGCAACGAAAATAGGCCTAACGGAAGCGCAATCTGATTCATTTGGTGCTACTCCCATCTTTGTAGGTGATTTGGTTCAAGAGGAGTAGAGGCACACGCATGCACACACACACACACACACACGCACGTACGCCGTAGATTTTTCTTGATGTAGATAGTAACGTGATAGTAAATATGCAAGTCCGTGCAAGTCACTCTTTGAATGTGGTCGAATGTCGATGTCCTACCAACACCCAATATGGACACTGAAAGTTAGGTTGAGAGCACGTCTATATGACTTAGGGCACGTTCATAAACACATCGAGCAACTCACCGCTGAAGCCCCACTTCAATAAAGTTGTGCTTAAAAGTGTTTATTCACCGAATGACATTCTGCACCATCTGGCACCGTCTACCATTATTTAGTTATACGTAGCTGCACTCGATTTCAACATGTGAAGGAATACGCACAGAAATTTCTTGTAACACAACAAACAAGCCACGTGCCTCCTTAATTATTGACTGTAAAGTTGGTGCGTCCACGTGTACCAGGGAGCAAGTAGCCAAGGTTAACGATATCAATGTCACTAGATGGTGCCCATCTAGCGTTTCAAAAACTGTGTTTCAAACGGCCGATATATGGAAAAAAGCGCCCGTGATGTCGTTAGGCTTAACTTTACTGGTGCACATGTGTGCACTCAATAATTAAAAGCGCCTTTTCACCTTTACAACTCTTAGATGCAGGCACCGTAGAACCTTCGAGTAATAAAGAAAATCGTGATAAATAAAAAATGGAACAACACTATTTGCTGCGCCGCTGCTTGTTTGCTGGGTAAAAAACAAAATTATTTGTGTGTTCCTTCGCCTATTCAGGGACGTAGAGGTCTGAAACCTCTACGTCCCTGGCCTATTGAAAGTAAGGGCTAGACAGATGTAGATAGCGGTAAAAAGGCTATAGAGCAGTGACACGACGTAGTATTATTGTATACATATAACATTATGCTGGAGCCTTAATGGGTTAGCTGCAAGGGGCACTGCAGAGAGAAACAGAAGGGCGTCATACTGAAGCCGATGCTGTGAAGAGTAATTTCTTAGACCTGAAACGCGCGATTTTTGTTGTTGGAGAAAACAACGTTATTTTAAGCCTAAGAAATCCGCTCTTCCGTTGTTTTTCCCTCCATCTTTATGTAGTGCACCTTGTAGTTATAGCCTCCTAAACCCATACTGGTGCCAATATGGCGGCAAATGTCACTGCTTTATAGATGCTGCAACTTGTCATTTGGTGGCAATCCCCCTTTAACCAAAGATGGAGCGACTAGAAAAAATTACCCAATTATCGTTGGCACTGGATCATGCTATCAGCTTCTTCCAATATTATTTCTTTGTGTCCTTCCTGTTTGGACTGTTGTTGCAGCGTCCCGTTCGACAAATTCTCTTTCTATTGTTGGTTTTGACTAGCTATCTTCCCTTCGTTGTGTTGCCTTCGTTTTTTTTTTTTTCGTAACTTACTTTTAGGCAAATAAAAGACATACATACATATTTTATGCCGTATTAAATTAACTTTTTTTTTCCGGTGAGCGCGCATATAACTGTTTTTTACACGGACAGTTCGGATCCCAATTCCAAGAAAATTATTTTTTGCAATTGTTTTCCTTACTTTTACAAATTGCTTGCTGCGGCTAAACATATAACATCAGACCCGCAATCAAAAGCTTGTCCGGCCAACCTAGGGCCAACCAAAACATGGTCGGTCAACAGACGCTTCGGATCTAGACTGTCCGTGTAAATAAGAACAAACTTCCGGAAAAAGAACAGCTTGGAAATCACAATAGTTTCTGTTATTTTATTAAAACATAAGATAGCAGCAGCCTAAATAAATCTAATGCAATAAATGTTTCTATTAAACAAAATATTACAAATATTAACAGAATTTAAATCAGTAATTTACAAATTGTAGTATTGTTCTTTTTCTACCATTACGACCAAGGACCCGACTTAAAACCGGGTGTTCAGGTCGCTGGCTTTATTGGTAACACTCTGGTTTCCAGTCAACGCTAAGAATTTATCTTTCGCCTTTTACTAAAGATAACCGTGGCGGGGAACATTACAATGAGTCTATAGACTAATTTTTTTAGTCCTGTTCTCTGAGCGGGACGATAATTCAATATAAAATCAGTTTAAATTTCTCTTGACTTTGCTATGCTGTAGCTGTAGCAAAGTTTGCGACTATAGAAAACCGTCCTTGTTATTGTAAGTTTGGTTTAGAATTTAACGTGTCGTCACAGGCCGCCACCTTTGTTAGTATAGCATCACCGTGCCTGTCGTTGTCTTTCCTCCGCGGCTCCGTATTACATATCTATACACACACTAGTGTATCGCCGTCATGTAACAATTAGACGATTCGATTGTTGTTGATTGTGTTGACGATAAAGAGGCGGGTTTGTGTAAGGTACACAGCCGTGATCATAATTATATTATTTTAGTGAATATTAAAAATTTCTAACCTATTTCGTTATTAAAATTACAGTTATTGACTTAAATTAAATATCTAGTTAGATATAAAAAAAACTTACATGCAGATTTTTTGATACATGTTAAAGTATAAATGAAAGTGTAGGAAAGCTTTAAATAAAGCGGCAACATGTTGAAATCCTGACTTCCCTAGATCATGATTTGATAGGTGAAATTCTAGCCAAGACATTTCACCTATCATAACCCAGAATAACAACAACACAATAAATAAACGTAATAATGTTGTACAGCAAATTGAAAAATGACAATGAAAATTTAAAAAAAAATTAATTTTTTTTTTTTTTGCTTTGTTGCTGTAGTTCTTAGTTGGGTTACGTTAGATTAGGTCAGTTGCATTAGCTCGAACTTCACCAGTCGGGATGCGCGTTTCATGCAAGAAAGAATATCGCCGAGCCGTTTAATGCTTGTTTTGATTGCAAACAATGAAAAAAAAAAGTTTCCTCCGATGTTTGAGGGGGCGGGGGAGGGAAGGGGGTTATGAAATACCTTACGCAAAAAAAATACATTTTCTTAAAACAATTGCTAAATTGTACAAAATGCCTGCAACGCATATCATTCTTTTTGTGTTTAGTTCATAAACAATCAAAGTTTTACAATATTTAATGGATAGTTTTCCCTTGTATTTTTTATGGGAGGGGGGGGGGGGGGAATGATAGTATCTATCCTAACCCACCCATCCAACTTCAGGCTGCATCAAGTCTGAAAGACAAGATATAGGGGCGGATGTATAAATAGTTAGAAAAATAAGATACTCTTTTAATTTTTTTGAATTCGTCGCTAGAATCACCGACACACTGTAAATGTCCAAAACTGCATTTTTCCTCAGTTGGTCAGTGTTTTTTTGTGTGTGACCGCTCCCTCGTAACGTGGTCTAAAAAAATTACCCCCCCCCCCCCCCTCTCTCTCGAGATAGCCCAATAAATCCCCCTCGCCTCTTCCAATTTCCCACCGATAAATAATGACCGGCCACATAATTCGAATAAAACGAAACAATGTTGGCCATTAGACATGCAGGAAAGGCCAACACATTTCTCCTCTTGCACCGAAAAATTAAATAAAAAATTAATAAATAAAATAAGATCACTTAGTGAGAACAACGCTATTCAAATAGGCGCTGGCTAACTTGTACATATAAATCTTTTAACGGCAAGCAAACTAAAAGAACAAAAATTTGTTCCAGAAACGAAGTGGCTACAGTCATCTTGCAGCATCCAGATTAACGTATAAAACTCGGTGCTACCAAAGCTACGATGGCATGCGGATAGGGAAGGGTGCGATCAGGGAACGAAAACGTCTAAATCTCATTGGTTTGGCATGCTGAATGCCTTACCGCCACGCTGCTGATTTCGGACGCCATCTCTTAATTCATTGGCGATCTGGTCTTGACCGGAGTTATTATTATGGAGGTTAAATAAATTTTCTCGGACGAGTTATTGACCTTCCTTCGCCGCAGCCGCTGTTAGCGGCTTCTTGAAGCAATCTCTAGATTACACTATACACACACATAAAGGCGGCTAAGGCCTATTGAGATAAGATAGGAGCTTGATACAACATCCAAATCGGCTAGGCCCACTAATAAGGAGCAACCAACACACACAGCATCACAAGCGTCTTCTTACGGGGAGGGGAAGGTAATCGATGGCAAAATTGTCGCAGATGTGCTCACGCCATGACGAAAACGAGATCGGTGGAGCCAGGGACCTTGGATTGTTCGTAGCTTTATTAAGGTCGGTCCACTGAATACTGGTAGGCAACCGTGGAGAAACCGTGCGGGAATTTGCGAGTTTTACCGGCAAAATAATGGAAAACGCCTATGACGTCATTGCTCCCATTTCGCGCCATTTTACTGATTTCTGCATCTCATTGGCTGTTCATTTTGCTGATTAACCAACACGAAATGGGCTTAACAAACGAACGAAAGCCGGACTTCTCCAATTAAACTACCTAAATAAAATTCAATCGACAATGCGTCCAGGCCACTGTACGATATAACAAACGTAACATATTTTCATTCGCACCGTCGATTGGATTTGATTTAGGTAGCTTAAAGTGGCACTATCACCGATTGAAAACTGTACGCAAATACCCTGGTGCCATCTAGCAGCTGTGATATTGTTAACTTGTACAGCTTGCTCCCAGGTGCATGAGGACGTACCAAATTTTCACTCAAATTAAGAAGGCTGGTGGCACGTTTATTTTGTATAAAGAAATGACATTGTGCGTTCCTTCGCTTGATGCAAGCAAGTGCTAGATAGTACTAGATAAGCTAGATGTTCCAGATTCTGCCTATTTTCAATCGTGATTGAAATGTGAACGAAAATACCATGGCGCCATGTAGCGGCAGTGATATTGTTAACCATTATAGGTGGTTCCCAGGTGCACGAAGACGTACCAAATTTTCACTCAATAATTAAGGAGGTCATGGCTTGTTTGTTTAGTTAAAAGAAATCCTGTTGTGCATTCCTTCGCTTGGTGTAAGCAAATGCTAGATACTACTAGAAGGTTGCCATTTTCTATCTACTTTTAATTGGTGGTAGTGCCACTTTAATTGGAGCGGTCCGGCTTTCATTCGTTTGTTAGGTAAGGTGGCCCTGGAGGCTCACTTCATTCGTAGTTGATACTTCTCTTGTGCAACTGTGAACTTCACACATGTGTCTCCGAACTTCATAGTTATATCTTGACATTCGTACTTCACACATACAACTATGAACTTCATACACATATTTATGAACTTCATAGTTGTATCTATGACTGAACTTAACACTTCTCACATGCAACTGTTAACTTTGTAGTTATACCTTTGAACTTCATATTTCACACATACAACTGTGAACATCGCACTTACATCTGTGAAGTTCACAGTTGTATCTATGAACTTCACACTTCACCCATAAAACTTTCAACCTCACACTTAAATCTATGAAGGTTTAGTTATATCTATGAACTTCATAATTCATAGTTGTGTGTGTGAATTACGAAGTTCACTGATGATAAGTGAAAACTCCACAGTTGTATGTGTGAAGTATGAAGTTACAAGGTATAACTACGAAGTTTACAGTTGTATGTGTGAAGTATGAAGTTCATAGGTATAACTACGAAGTTCACAGTTGTATGTGTAGGTATGTTGTATAAATTACGAATGAAGTGAGCCTCCACAATCATCTTCTCATCAAAATTAATGAAGAGCACCGATAAAAACGGGCATCGTAAAAGCAACCCATTGTATTGGTTTCTAAGTAATGACGTCAGCAACTCTCATCTTGGGTTATCTCGTAAAGTTGCTCTAACGTTCAGTAAAGAATTTGCGATCAGCTATTTCATAATTATTCATTAATTTTCTTAAAAATAGTTGAAACAAACCTCATTGTTAACTTCGAAAGAGGAGATGTCGTCTGATTCGAGTTTCGCTTTGGGAGCAAAGAGACCATCAACTGTGTATAACTGTGTATACTTTACAACCGGAAATAGTTCTGCTATTGCTCAAAGGCTGTAGCAATAGTATAACATCCCAATAGTATAAAATCCCAATAGTATAAGATCTCAATAGCATAAGATCAGTAGGTGGAGCCAGGGTACATAAGTAGCAAAAGCAAACTAAACTCTTCTCTTCTTGATGAGAAGATGGTACAGCTTTTCTAAAAACGTGGAGAAGAAATCTTTAGGCCTATTAACGTTTAGCGGGGTAAATTAATACCTGCTTTCATCAACAGCAGTAGAAGGCATCGTGTGTCAGTATCCAGTAGAAGGCGATACTTGGCATAAAAATGGCTGAATCGTTAGCGTCATTTACACACGGCAACAGGGACAATACCTTCAATAATTGACAAAATACTCGTACGTGGGACGTTCTGGCACCCCCATGGCTCTGCTGGTTGCTGGCTCGGCACCCCTCTGATAATCTGTAAACCCACCACACACACCAGTCTATATCCGCCACTGGTGTTGGCAACATCTTAAATTGAAGAACTTATTCTGTGTTCGATTCAAACCGTATTCAGTTCGTTACAAGATGCAAACTACAAATGAAGATTCAGCCAGAGTGGAACGTTCGCACACTTCTCAGCATGCAATTGCAAAACCATGCTTTATACTTAGCTCCACTCGCAGCTACAGCCCAAATTAAATCTAAAGGCTGGATTAAAAAACAGAAAACTCTACCTTCATATCCTGCTTAAAATTAAATTTGTATCTTATTCAGCCCTACTATATATTTTTTAGTGCATAATTAAGTATTCTTATGGTGATCATTTTCTTTTTGTGATGCTAAATAGTTTCGCTCTCCTTGACGATGATCAGTAAAGTTGGGTTCATTGACGACGGCATCCTCTGGTAGTAGCTCGTTGAAAGCAGATACTAGTTTCACCCGAATATTGGCAGAGAAAAACCTGCGTTAATACGGCCCACTTGATGCGACAGCGGTCGTTTAGACCATTGCTGCATCAAGTGGGCTGTGCCAATCCTCTACCCTGGGTGGAGTCTAAAATCAGGCCATCAATTAGGATTGTTCGGAAAAGGGATGCTGACTTATGTCACACTGAAAACAACAGACGTACAAGGACTGGGGAAGTGTATAAACTACAACTGTGCAGGCAACATTGAAGTAAAAGGGGTCATTGAGATGCAATAGGTCACTCTTATGACCTTGCCTATGACAATTATTTACACTATGGGGGCCTTGCCTATGGCAATTATTTACACTATGGGGTTTCCTTTTTCCCAGGTTCGGTTCGTTATCTGTTCTGTGCCGAATCATGCTTTAATCACTGTACTCCAATATATGATTATTAGGGTGTTTAGAAGAATGTAACATTTTACCAGACGGCCCTGCTCCTCTTCTCCGATTTGTGTTGAGGGCACGCGAGGTGATTGCAACGCTGATTAAATACGACGACAGAACGTGCAGGCGACATAGTGTTGATACTGAAAGCAGTCACTAGACAGCCACTGAGCTGCGACCATTAGGGATAAATCTTGCAGTGAAGCCTGCGTCGCTGCCCCACTTTTCTCCACTTTCGCTTCCAGTAATCAGTGCGAACAACGGTATAAGCAATTTACCGCAGTTGATAATATCACAGTGTTGGTAAGGAGGCATTTGAAGATTTGTTCCGTCTTGTTCATGAGGGTGCTGCAAGTGCACAAAACTGCCTCTCATGCCATTGATACATTCATCGTCGTAATGACACATCAGCGCAAACATTAATAATCCTAGCTTCAATTAGGTGCAGAAATCTAAAAATACATTGGAGCCATGTTTCCCAACAATAGCTCCAGTACTGTTTTTCTACCACTGCACCATAACTTAACAACAATCTGCAGTGGGTCGTACTGTAGTGGGTTTCAGGGAGAAAAAAAGGAGGATGTTAAGGATTTTTTTACCTAAAAAATAAGGAAATTCTATCGGTAGAAAGTAAGTAAAAATAAGTAATTTTAAACTAAATTCAATTTTTTTTAAATAAAGCTAGAAGTGATTTTTAGCTTACCTTGACAGTTTCTCTGCCAGTTTGCTGTTATTTGAAATAAACATAAAGACTAAGATAAAGAACAAAATTTGTGTCGAGGAAAAAATTTGTCAATTGGCAATTCTTAAAAATTGATAAAATTAACGAACTGCAGGTGTGAAGAATGTAGCCCCACAGATACAATCTCAACTTGGTAATTAAGTACTGTGTAATTAGTACTGTCTCAACTGGGTCTCTCAATTGGGTACTATCTCAATTGGGTACAACCTCAACTGGGTACAACCTCAATGGGATACTATGTCAGTTGGGTACAACCTCAGTTGGGTACTATCTCAATCGGATACAACCTTAATTGGCTAATATCTCAATTGGGTATAACAACCTCAATTGGGTACTATCCCACTGGGTACAACCTCAACCGGGTACTATCTCAATTTTTTATTAGCTGGTAATGAACTAGAACCAAAAGCAAAAAAGTAGGGAACTAAAAGTTTCTAAGAAAGTAGGAACTCTATGACCCCTGAACATACATTACTGCCAGATGTGGACTGACGGGTCTAGAGGCCCGTTAGAAAGTGGTTCTGCTGGACACCTTTATGCTCAGTTAGGGCAGTGTAGGATGGTAAGGGCTAGGGGCCGGAGGCCAGTTAATTTCAGACTCACCAACCTCAGTGTGCTTCTGATTACTTGCTCAGGAGTAAACGATATATCTCAAGGTAAAGAGTTTGTGATCTTTAGATCAGCAGTGATAGTGGTTGAACAGTTTCTGTGTGTGACTGGAGCCTGCAGTCAGGGTCGCCCAGTAGTAGTGCACTTGTTTATAGGAAATGCGATGTAGCTGGGTTCGAGCACATTACGGAAGTTTTCTTTTTTCCTTCTTACGTTAGTGATTCTTGCATTCTCACAAAACCACTCTTCATGCTGACTGTCTAGTGTCTACATCCTGCTTGCGTTTCGTTTCCTCGAAGAGATTTAGCACTGTACGAAAAAGATACTGCAGTAGTGGCAGTTTAGACTCCACCACGTAGTATAAGCTGTAATTCTTAACTCCGACAGGTTCTCTTTCATGCAGTCCTAAATCCCAATGAGGAAAAGAAAAGTGCGGTCTGTTCCATTAATCTGTACTGAAGCTCCTGTAAGAACATCAACAAATGATGAGAACCAAAACTCAGTGAGAAGATCAACAAACCAACACCCATCGTAGCACTTAGAGACTGCAGTGAAGATCAGTGTGCGGCCATCTAGAAGAGAACATTTCACGTGTCATCATAAGGCCAGTTTGTGATAATATGGATAGTGGAGTAGTAGCTTAGGGTTAAAGCAGCAAGGCCAGTTTGTGGTGATATGGATAGTGGAGTGGTAGCTTAGGGTTGAACCAGTCGACATGTGATCGGAAGACCTGGGTTCAATTCCTGGCCACCTGATAATGCATGTATTTTTCCATTTAGGTGGCTGCATATGGTTCCTGGGTGCTACTATGAATGTCTATTTATGAACATCAACCATTTAATTCTCTTAGATTTACAGACATCCCTTTTTGAAACCATCTGATGTGTATCAGTCCAAAACCTTTACATAATAGATAATATTTATATCACGCTACGAGTTAAGAGCATTGCATAAATCTTTTGTCATGTCATTTTACAAAAAAAGTAATACATTTTTATTTATTAATTATATTTAAAAATTCATACAACCAACACAGTTTGGGTGCCTTTGTCCGCATTGCACAATGTTGCATCATTTTTTTACACAAAGTACTTCAACAACATTTTATAGTAGCATTGTATGAAACTATCAATACGCCATTAAAACATACTCTTGAAAGCTGAAAGACATAAGATGTATATTATTGCTTTTACTTTCATTTAGATTTAAAGCCTACTACGTGAAAAAAACGACTATGTGAAATATTCATACAAGCCAAATCTGCATTTTGTTTGCAGATTTCATGAAAACCGATTGTTACATGAAATACAAACAAGCCTATTAATAACAAACAGCGACAGAAGTGACACTACATAAAGCACGGCAACATATGCAATATTTTATTGTGCAAGCATTTCGGCCCTCGTTTAACCTAACTTTGAGCTTCAACTTCATAAAAGTATGGAACATTCTCGCTGCCAATGGCTACAAGAAAATCTTTCTCATAATGCTTAATTGAGAAAAAAGCTACGATGGTGCTTGGTTGTGTGAAAGGAAAATAAAATTTCTGTCGCTCCAGAGTCAGTATATCTACCATGTAGTTGTCATTATAGTAAGAGCGTGATTGGCTCGTAAGACTATATATTTTTGTTCCACAAAACGTTGAAACATAGTTCCATGCTGCCTGAAAATATAATAAAGTTGTCATTTCCGTCCACTGGTCCGAAATATGATCGTACCTTTCCAGAGATTTTGTATCATGCGACGTGTAACCAAAAACGAAAAGCGAATTTTTGTAAGAAAATACAAGCGGATTTTCGTGCCACTTTTGAGTCGAAGCGACAAGGCGACATGTTTGGTCCTTAGAATTATAACACTGCACGAATTCAAGTGGTATGTTGTCAATGTAACCATTAACGATATAGATTGCGTCGTTGAAAGCACCAGCAGCCGCAGAATGACCCGGGTGACACAATTCCCCCGATTTTGGGTCAACCAAAGAGTTTGTTAACGGGCAATACTGTAACACGGCGGTCGAGTAGACCGACTTCGAGTCCATTTCACCTCCTAGGAAAAAAATGTGTCCATTATAAACAACTTTGGCTGCTTTCTTGTCGCATAGAATGGCATTCGTTTGCCTGACAGCCATTCATTGCTCAGTACATTGTAACTATGTACACTGTCTTATGAAAATCCGAGCAGCATAAGAGTTTTGGAGCCGCACTGATGGCATTCTAACACGTAGCACTGACTAGAAGCTATTTCAGAAAGAATATTCATGATCGCTGGATTCTGTGACTCCAGCCACATGTTCTCAAGAATAAGGTCATTTAAAAGTACTGGGCACCAGTACAAGCTAAGAACATTGATCAATTCCTTTAGCATTAATTCCTTCTGGTTCCCAAACGGACTCCATTTTAGGAGGGCAATAAAAACTTCATCCATGCGGCTATGATCAATATTGGGAGCCTGGAGGAGGCTTTGGAGTTGGCGTTGGTTGAGGTGAAGGAAATCCCCATGTTTGATTATGTCAGTAAAGTTTGGAGCAAGCATATTTGCAACACGCATTATTTAGCGTCGGTTGCTGAATTTTTCTGCCAATGTAAAGAATTCTAAGAAATTATACTTGGTTAGTGTCAAATCGGATATGACACTGAAACAGTACTTACTCCACAAGTTCTTCAATCTGAAAGTAATCGGCAGCTTCAAGAAGTTGGATCATCGCGTCTTTGTCATTCACCATGGTAGCGTCGTTTAATTTGCCTTTGTACACAAACGACAGGATGCAATCAATGGTGTCGGCACTCCAGTGAGCAGCATTATACTTTTCACTGGTGGCATCTTTCCATTCTGAGGCAAACATGGAATGGAAGTACGGACTGGCTGCTGCTAGAATGAGTCGGTGGGCTGCGAATTCTTTCGTTCCGCACACAAGCGAGATGTCGGTCTTGGCATAGTTCTGGCGCATGTTGTTCAGCGAGGCAGCCAATCGGCGTAACTGAGCCAGCTCTACTTCTTCTGGAGTCATCGTGACCTTAAAGAAAGAAATCCAAGTTCAATAAAAAGGTACATTCATAATCTAGAGCTGCAACCCTTCAGTTTAGTAGCATCGTCGCTTTTTATCTTTAAGCTACAAGTTGAATAATTTGTTCAGGAATTCACCAGTTCCACTTTTAACCGAGCAGATACCGATACTGTTTGCCGTAAATTATGCCGACATTGATCAAACATATAACCGATCTATTATACTATGTATAAAATGCACTACCATTATTTAAACAGGGTTCGTTCAGAGGGAGTAGTGAGTAGTCAAAATAGTGCACACCAGATAACTTTCAAACGTGGAATACTATGAGTACCAAGGATTACTTTGGAATACCAGTGGTTACACTGGCAATGCCACACAGTAAGAATGGCTTGGATTGCCAAAGGTAAACAGCAGACTAACACTGGATGACCTTTTTGATATTGACTAGGATTACCAAGTTTGCCAAGCTATAATTGTGTGGTATATATTACAGATTACTGGACTATTACAAGGAATACTTTGGATTATCCGCAGATTACCAATGATTCTTCCGAGTTTCCTGCATATGTGTGTGTGTGTGGTGGGGGGCGGGAGAAGACAGGGATGTAAGGGCACGTTTACGCAACCACTCGCTTTTGCATTCTCGCAGCTAGAAGCTAGAAATCACCTCAAATTCCAACATGGCGGCGGGTTTATGTCTGCCGCCTCGCAACGAAAACAGCAAATAACTTGAGTTCAGAAGCGTTTGGGAAAATTGTTTCGTCATGAGGAATTCTTTATATTATTGGCACGGATTATAAGACTGCAAGTATTTCTCGAACGATGTCGGATTTAGCTAATCCATTTAGCGTTGTTACCATGGCAATGTCACCTTTGCCATCGCGATTGAGTTCTAGCTGCGAGAATGCAAAAGGCGAGTCGCTGCATAAACGCGCACTAACGATGCAGTTGAGGAAGACTGCAACGAATTTGCTACAGAGCATTGACTTTCCGGTTTAATTGATTAAAAAATTAATTTAAAATGCTTCACGATGACGCCTTGCCCAGCAATGCTCTACAACACCCTTCGGTGTTGCACGGCTCAATTTAGCTTGAACTCTGTAATGACTCCCACATCACCCTTAATTTGATGGGTATTACAGAAACAGTTGCGTGCATTACAACAATGCTACAAAAAAAAAGTGCCTGTGGTTAGCAAAAGTCAATATAGAAGTGAATAACTAGTAACCAGTAGAAAAGCTAATAGAAACATGTTTTAAACTGCAACATGCAAACATTTCCTACAAAAAACTATCACGTCAAACAAAATACACACCTCATGCCATTTATGAAACCTCTACAGTATAACAGACACTCAACGCGACGCCACTCGCTTCAATTCCTATAACTTGGGTTCGGCATAGTGATTTTATTTTTAGTTATAAGCTATTCAGGAAGACGCTGCAAGAAATCTGCGTTGTACCGCAAACCACGTTTTTAACGTTTTTGGCAGTTTTAGTTGAAAAACATACTAAAGCAGTATAGGAAGTGTTATTATTTTTATTTATTTTTGAAAATTATTTATTTTGCAACACATATTAAACCTAAGCATTTGCATTTAAAGCAACCTACCGCCTGCTTTATAACCTTCCGCCTGCCTCACAACACCCACGCGACGATCACATCCGCGTATTTACCACAGCTAAGGTCAACTGAGACGGTAGCTTCGTTCCTCGCAACGAAAACGTAGCTACTGTCTCAATTGGCACTGCGCCTAATAGTCCAGCCAGCGTGAACCCATTGATTGTGTCGTCACAAACCGGAATGATTCTCGTATTTTAAAATCACAATTTATAATTTTCTAGGCTAGTGTCTTATAATTTTGCTTCGGCGATCTATTGGAATAATTAATTTTAATTTTTACCCCATTAGGCTATTAGATTTTAGATCTCATGGTAATTATTAGAAAATTAGTAGATGTACACACAGAGATGAAACGTCATGATTATTGTACGCGCACAATGCATGATTTAGTGACGGGTCGTTAGTAAATAAAGTTCCATTATATTCAACAGAAAATCTCCTAGACGCCACATTTTAAAAAGGATTTTTAGTAAGGGAAAGACTAACGGTAAGGAAATAGACCTTTGGGGCTGTACTTGATGTGGAGGATCGAGAAAAATGGCGCTGGGAAGTATATCCCTTTAACACAAGCTTCAAAAACATACGCACTATAATAAAAAACCCAAAATAAAAATGCTTTCATTGTAAGCCCTTTTTCGCATTTAATCGGTCTCTAACGGAATTCCAGTCCTTGGAAGATGTCGAAGAGAAAGTGGGCCAAAACCCACTGATCAGTGGACCAATGTTGCAAAATGTTTCGGTACATAATTAGTGATAAATAACACGTAAAGCTGCACTAGAAACAGTGCTAAAGTAATTAATTACACGCGCACTCGGCGAGTAAATCGCTTTGATTATTGACTGAATTTAAAGGTCACTATTTATAGGTACACTAGAGCAAATTCAAGTTCAATGGGGCACCTTTCTTACCGTCATTATGGGGAATTGTTTTTTCAACCGCGCTGGGAGTGATTTCTTCGTTTTGAATTTAACGTTAGGCTTAAAAAACAATCGACTTACGAACCGTGTCAGGCTCAGTTTTATTGCGAAATTGCGTGAGCTGAACGATTATTGGGGGAATGAGATCATTTATTTCGCCACCTACAGAGTACTAAGTAATAGTTATTGGTGCGAAACGGGCGGTTATCGATTTTTAACCCACGGCTGCGATTATTGGCCCGCCTCAAGTATGCAAATAGGTCGATGCAAATAGGTCGATGCAAATAAATCGATAACCGCTCTTTCTCACCAATAAATGATTTATACCACGGTTGGGACGTCAAGCTTACTCGTATTTAGTTTGTGTGTTTGTGTTTTGTGAAAAATGCTACAAGAAATACGGTAATCAATCAGTATGTTGCTATCATTCCATTTTAGTTTATGGAGGGGGAGTTGGTGGTAGACGGACGAGTCCTTTGGGTCAAGTTTGTGAAGCGAGGGGGGAATGGGTGGGAAGGAGACATGCGTTGTTTGGCCAGATTTCACGCTAGTAAGTTCGCCCGTGTTTTCGAAGCTTTTCGGAGAGAAGAAATTTTGATAAGATGCTAGAGAGATATAATGACATTGTGCTGGGACATTCTGGCAAGGCATGTAATCCATTTTGTGCGTTTGTAGTTTGAGAATTGTTTAAAAAAAATGTGGTACTAGGGCATCGTTATAAATTAAGGTCATTCCATTTTAGTTTGTAAAGGGAGTGGGGGGGGGGGGGAAGCAGTTACACAGCGTGAATAAGCTTAGTTGTGGGCCAGACATGTGAGAGTTAGCATGGATAGTATTTCATTTGGGACATTCCGGCAAGTTAAGTAATTCCTTTTGTACGTTTTTATTGCGTTACTTTTTTTGCATGCTGTATTTGGTTGTTGGTGTGTGCGTTCCCGGTCGTGTGATACGGAAGTGTCAAAAGTGTGGGTTATCGGCAAAAGTGTGGGGTAACTTAATAACCCACACTTTTTGCAATGACGCACAAATCCAGTCGCGGTTAATGGGATTTACCTACGGAAATTTTGTGTGGCATTGAGTTAGCATGACGTCACAGCCACGGTATAACTGTGGTGATTGCTATCGCCACAATGTCCACACGTCATTAATAGGTGCACTACATATGACATCATCCGTGGTTACACCATAGATGCATAGTAATCAGCCCTTGTATAGTCAATCGACTTACTGTCACATGTTAGATACGAATGATCACATGTATTTATTCTAAGTATCCAACTCCCCATCACACCGCTCAAATAAACCACTAGGCTTGGGGTCTGTCATTTCGAATACGTTAAGATTGAAAATATTTCGACCACCAGTAACAAGCATACACGATTTAAACAAAGTTAAATTCCTTTTTAACTAGATAATGGATGATTCCATTCTTTAAAGGTATAACAGAAATAACAAACGCAGTTAAGTCCCTCCTTAACTCGTCCAATTAAATTAATAATTTAATTTAATAATTATTTGGTTTCCCTCCTGAATTCTAATTTGCTAGCCTACTAAATTTATCTAAGCAGCTTTTAAACAATTTGTTAGCCAACTATAAATTTAAATTGCGTTCAATGACCAAACTAGGTTACTAGCCTGCTAAATAATAAATTCTCTTCTTTTAGCGTGTTCAATATGTTTGCTAATCCACTAACAAGTGATTTTCAACAACTCTCATATTGAAATTCAGTCAAGTTTTACTAATCTACTAACACGAGCGATTTTCAAACAACACAACTGTAAGTTGTTGAAAAACACTTTTTAGTGGATTAGTAAACGTGTTAGTTGTTGAATGCGCTAAAAGAATTAATTTTCTTAGTGTGCTAGTAAACGTGTTTGTGTTATGAATTTGAACGAAAAAATATGCACTTAACAAGGATACCAGTCTTAACCGGGCACTCCAAACCATAATCGTGTGTGTGGCAATTATGAGCATTGAAGGACTAATTTGACTGCATTTTTAAATTGCTGGGATTCCCCTTTCTAGTAATGGCAGCGTACCAACGCCTTCGCGTCGCAAAGGATACGATCACTGTACAATTAGTCGTTAAATGCTCATGCACACAAGATTAAAACACAATAACAATTAAACATAATTACTACTAAATTCCGGCCTTAACTATACTTCGTTCCACATTATGTATGCACGAAACTAACAGTACGATTCACGTTTCCTTCCACTGCGAGTGCAAAAAACACGTAACTATCCTACTCGTAGACGCTTAACAGTAACTGTGTACACTCTACAAGTGTGATATCCACATGTTAGTGCAAGGAAACTTGGCGTCATACATTCAGTTTCTCGCACACATAATGTGAAATAGACTATAGCAATTTGCTAGAATCACACCAAGCTGCACAACGCAGCACACAAGAACAAAATTTGAAAAATTTAAATCCATCCCTACTGGGCAACTAATCTATTGGCCAAAACAGAATTTTGCTTAACCGCAACTGAATCAGCATGCAGTTGAAGCACATAAGAGAATTTTAAATTATCTAACTAATTTTACAATCAGTTACCATTTGTAGCATATTAGGCTTTGTGGTAGAGTTCCTAACTATGCTACTGGAAATAGACTGCATGAATAACAAACAGTGGGGAATTCAAGTGACTTCGTTTATTAAAGGATTGGTTTATTTATACATGGTTTGGTTAACTACATGTGATCAGACAGGTGACAGTTACTCTACTGAGTACACGGGGTGGTTAATACGCATCTGTTAATGACGTGGGGACATTGTGGCAATAACATACGCCACACTAGTCATCTGGAGAAACGATGGAAAATCGTCAGTACTTAAAATAAATGTCTAATGAATGGGTGTGCAATAAGTCCACAGTTATCGTCAGTACAATAGACTGTCATGATGCACAGTTGGTATGGCCATGTGTCACTTCATAGAAAAAGAAAACTGTTCCAAGATGGTAATGTTATAAGACCGAAGTTCATAGGTTAGCCTTCAGAGTTTCGTCAAGTTTATGCTCAAACAAAACATGTAATAAGTCTCATCCTCCTGTAACGTTTGCGGTAACTTCAGGCCCATTCAAACAATGGGATATGATCCAGGACCGGGCCAAGGTCAGCGAATCCGGGGGGGCAAAGCGTAATTTGACGCCCCTGTCAGGTTTGCGCCCCCCCCCCC
>JAHWFP010006087.1:0-22191 GCA_023313725.1 Lithobius niger
TTTAATTTTGTTGTAATTTGTTTTATTCAGTTAGTTTTGGTGTGTTGATATCACTCCTTTGAAGGGCCGAACCACTCTCAACTTGGTGGCCTCTTCACGAGTTTTTGGCTTTGTTTATTTTGCTTTGTTTTTAGAGTTGGTTTATTTTTCGTGAATTGGATGTGAATACAATTTCTTTGGCAACGTTGTTTAGATTTATCGTGATACACTAGTGTGTGTCTAGGCACGCACGTCAGTATACACGTTGTCATTGTTCCGAACTTTGGCTGTCCAATGAGAGACGATGTCGACAATACTAACAATGGTTATAACAATATTTTCGTACTTACGCGTCATCCCACTCCATCCTCGTTACACCTCCAGGCTCCAAACCATACAAGGTAAGCAGTTCGTATCGTACTGCAGCCATTCGTCCAATTTCATAGATGGAAGCCTTCCCGTCATCTCGGTATTGATGAATAATCACCCTACGGAAATTAACGTGGGGATGAGCGGACTAGAATTAGTTAGTAGCTAGCTAGCTAGTTACACATTTTCAACGTTATTGAGGGTCAGATTTTGCATTGAAAGCAGCTTAGCTGGCATTCCTACACGAGTTAATTTTTGTTAGGTGGGTCATTCCTCTCGATTTCAATACAATTTAAGCTTTTGTACCGTATTATTATTTTTCCCCAAGTACCTCAAAGGGTTTAAAGGGTTTAACGAGCGTTAACCACTCCTGGTCATCTGCCCGAAGCCTTAAGGCCCTATATCTGCAACAGCCCCAAGTACCTGAAATGTACCCAACTATGCTTCAAGATGTAAGACACTGACGCTATGTCGCCGCGCTACAATGGTTTACAACTTCGACAATTGAATTGATGTGATATTTGTTGTGATGATTGTTGCCTAACTTGGCGCGACACACTAGCGTGTGTCTAGATGCAATTACATTAACGTTATTGCTGTAAAACCCGAAATTTTTCTGTTAAAATATATGTAGCCCGTAATTCAATTTTCTTTGGTCAATTGTTTTAAATTTGTTCTAGATACAAACGGTAAGAGGTAAGAGTTGGTTATACAACGAAACTCTTGTGACGTTTTGTGAAACTTTTGTGACGTGTTACCGATGAATTTACTTTTTTTTTCCCCCAGATCGAAAAATCTTGTGTATTTGTAGAAATAAACGTAATGAATCGACATACACAAGTACTTAGATACTTCGTGGAGGTTCTTTTTTTTTTCAGCATATAATAATATTGAATAATAAACTCTGACTTAAGCACTTGAACATTACTGTCAGTAAATTCCAGAATTTCTAGCCTGATTTTGAAAATGTCAGAATTCCACAGTGTGGATAAAAATCGTAATTAAAAAAAAAAAAAAAATTTTTTTTTAATTTAATCGGATTTTTTTTTTTATATAAATCAGATTTTTAAAAATTTTAATCAATATTTTTTAACCCACGGTTTCTGTTGTAATTCGTGGATATCATTTAGCTGAGATAATTCCTAGAAAATAAATTTATATTTTTTTTCAAATTTTATTTTTCTGTTCGAACACTAAGGTCAGTTTTAATCGTCATTACGGATGATACGGATTTAAATCTGCTGGCCAGGGTTGCGTGAGAGGCTACCATGCTTCAGCGGCAATGGGAACTATTCTGGTCAATGCTGGACACTCTTTCGGCCCCTACGATGATCGGAAGTTTCCCTGTTCAAATCCCCGGGTTGGCTCGTCCCTTTACCAGATATTTCTACTTCTCTAAAAAGTCTGGTAATGTTCCAAATTGAGCCGGTTCAGCCATACGAGCATTAAATTGCTTCGGCTGACTTAAGGCTCAAAGAATTAATTTTAAAAATAATTAAAAAAATAATAAAAACAAAATATGCAGCTGGCCGTGAGGTAAGGTACCGGTAAAAAGAATTGCTTTAACTTTCTTTTGACGATTGATCAGTTTTTAGTCTTCTGTACAGCCGTTATTGCAACGACTTTGTCCGTCCGTCCGTCCGTTGCTTTTTTCAACGTCGCAACGGTACCAGATATTGACGACTATTGTTTACAACTTTAGATTCAGTTTGAGAAGTTAGTGAAATAACTGGCAAATTAAAACATCGTTACTTCCTCATAGCTAATAGACTGCTTCGACGTAACTAAATTAAATAATAACATTTGATGGTCGAATAAAAATCCTAAATTAAAATCCTCAATAAAAATAAATGGATTTTAGCTTCGTTTAAATAGTCTCGTCGCATTGTTGCATGAATGAATAGGCTTACCGCCGAACCAAATTCTCCATTAGGCCTATCTTCTACTTACGAACTTAAAACTGCATTTTTAAAATTAGGCCTAAAAAATGAAAATTAGGCCTAAAATCATGTTACCATGGCAACGTCAAGTTGCTACGAGTCGCTGTTGGCTTCATCAACAGCGTCTCTCTCGTCACTTCCCTACTATCACTGAACTCTACAGTATAGGCTACGTTGCGCGTTACGTTGTAACACTGTAACTGTGTGCCTGAAGGCGCACCGTATTGCAAAAATGAATAGGCTTACTATACAATCCATATCTCCGTTAGCTGCGACTTACGAAATTAAAACTGCTGGTTAAAATTAGGCCTAAACGCTGACAATTACGCCTAAAATGTAAAATAGACCTAAAAGCTAACACATTTTTAACCGGCAATTGTGATGGCTACTGCTTTTAGATTAATATAATACAGATAGCTGTTGTTGTGCATGATAGAGGTGTGCGCCTCAACATTGGAAGTGGAGGAACTGTACAGAAGACCGGTGAGACTAGGCAGTCGCTGTAGCCGCTTGTTAGTCAAGTCATTGCCTTCCATATGACTCCTTTTTTATTTTTTTTTTTAGAGTATTTTTAGCAGCAAACAGGAGTTTTCCAACCTTGACTGCTCCCGGGCAATTGCGTGAACATATCCAAATGCTGAAAACAACCTCTTCACACCTGCAGAAGAGGCTGTTGCCGTTAGCTTCCGACGACGCTGATCGTAAGAAAAACTAAACTTAAAATGAAAATTTTACGAGGTGTAAATTACTTTAAACATTTAAAATCAAGGTAAAAAAATTATTGATTTAAACTAGGACAGCCCCCCCCCCCTCTCCCCTTCCTTATACCGTCTGTTTAATAAAGCATTGTTGTAATTTCCCGTTGGAGGCTTAGATCCCGTTTGCATGAAAATATTGTGACTGGAAAAAAATATGACGTCATCGTACTGTGCTTCTTTTTTGTTGAAAACGCAGTTTGAATCATTACTTATACAGAACAGACAATTCCGTTTGGCAGACATTCCACCTGGACGCACAAGCAAAAGAAATAAGAATTAGGAGTGGAATTCTCGGTGATCTGGCGATACACCAACAAACAAACAAACAAACAAATATTACGATCTTAGTTATGTAGACTAAGATCGTAATTTTGTTTGTTTGTCCACAGTGGGGAATCTCGATAATCCTTATCCTATTGAAGTCCGCAGTGGGAATCTGGATAATCTTTATTCTATTGAAGTCCGTAATGGGAATCCCGAAGGCTTGGGCGACTGGCAACGGTACTGTTTAATTTGTAAGGACCTTCAACAATAATCGGCGGATGTAGTGACGTCACTGTATTTTCATGCAAACGGGCCATATGCGGGGGGGGGGGGGGTGCCCCATTATTAATAAACATAATTTTTTATTTAAAACGCGATTTAAACCGCCGATTTAAAACGGCTTGATTTAAACCAATCCACCATGGAATTCCATAATTGTCAAGACCTGGAAAAGGACAAAGTTGGTGTACGACTCTTGCTGGAAGACGTTTTCAAACGGTTTAGCTGGGGTAAAAAATACCATATAAAAGCCTTTTGCAAAAATAGCATGGGCTGAGAATAAACTGTTCAATATACACCAGTGTTTGCGTAGTGTTCTGCAGACACGAAATGTTTTAAAAATAAAACACTAGCGTTCAGTTTACAATTATATGTTTAAAACGCATGTGCGACGGAAGTGTGTGATATAAATCGGTAGTGTTTTAATTTAATCGTAAAACAGTAGTTGTATATTTTACAACACTTGATAAACATGAGCGCTGTCGTTAAACACAATTTTTCAAATCACACGTAGGAATAAAAATGTAGGTTTTATTTTAAACACTTTTAATGTTGGCACGTATTTTAAGCAGTGTTTATAAAGCTTTGCAAACTTAACGGTAGTGTTTTATTTTAAACGCATTTTTCACGTCTGGTAGTATTTAGACATTTTCTTCTCTGCCCATGCTATTTATATAAAAAAAAAAAACACTTTTTTATACGTTTTTCAGCTTAAACGTCTGGAAACGTTTTTTTTCTAGGTGTCTCTAAAATGTATTTATTACAAAACACGATTTTACAGTGTAGACTATTAACATTTTCGTAATTTCGTCTATGGTTGTTGGGGGCTGAGTACCTTTGTAGCCTATAGCAACAATGTATAAAACAATAAACACTACAATACATTTTTGCCGTCTCTCGTCACATTACTGGAACCAGCCGACAAATTTCATTGAATTACGAATTAAAATTTTAAAAAAGGCATAAAATAAATTTGGAACTTAGACATTAACCAGGCCGTGGATTCAAAACGTGTGTTGCGAATAAGCAAAGGCCAACCCAGGGGTGATACAGAGTGGTATTCCCTGGTTGCTTCCTCTGCGAAAAAAACAATGTTCAAGTAACCAACTATATCAGTCGTTATTTTCACATACACTAAAAAGTGGTTACACAAATGTTTTGTTTATAAGGCGTTTAAAGGAATAACTCACCCAACCAGTAAACTTCGGTTGTTATCACCTACGGATGTGATCACCACCGATCACAGCTAAGCTCACCGTGAGATATAGATTTGCGAAAACTTGATTGATATCTTATTTAAACTCGTTTACATTTGCAACGTAATGCGCCGGTGTTGTTCAGAACTATATAACCGCATTTTCAAACTTTACGGCTATATCATTAAAACAGTTTGATCCATGCATGGCTAAAAAACGACTCGATTACGGCTGCATGATTGCAGTTATATTACGATCAGATGCAACATAAATACCCATATTTGCTCAATCCTTGTTAACGGGAAATGTTTTTATGGTTCCTAAAATACACATTATCGAAATTTCTGCCAAGTCTTGACCTTCGTGGGAGAACTCAGAGCAGAGGTGGTATAAGAAACCCTGGAGGCAGACTCATGCGAAACACCATCGAATTACCGAAATTACGCATCGTAGTTAAGCCCTGTGAAGCTAAAATTTGACCTATAACATCGCAAAGGGTACACTATGTTGAAACTTTACTTGAAATGTTCCGTCCAACGTTCCGCTCTGGTCCAAAACCAACACCCAAGCCGTCCGCCATTGCTCGGTGCAATAAATCACCAACGATTAGGGAAGGGTCCAAAATATGTGATTTGTTGACGTCATCAACAGTCGACCAATAGGATTTATTGTTACCTCCCACTCAAACCACCTCCGTCTCCCCCCTTGCAATGGTTGACGTCGTATGTTTACCTTGGAATCGAACTATACGACAGTCCGATTGATTGCAAGTTTTTAGGCTTAAGATGTTTGTTGCTGACTGTTAGGCGGCAAAGACTGAAACTTAGACACTTTTACATTTAATCCTCAAGTTTTAGAGCCAAATTTCAGAGAATTTGCACGTGGTGTGAAGAAATATTGAAGAACTCCCAACAGGTGAATCGAAGTTCTGGAACTTCGGTAGTACGACGTAAGGTAGGAGTGTCTATTATTATTTGTGTCATACTTGTAATACTGTACGTTGACGAACTGGATTTGTTATTACGGTACTAACATCTTTGCAATTTTGGCTGTAACCCGTAATCCGGCGATCCGTACGGGTAAGACGTACGAGGTTACCCGTAAACTTCACGTATACGCGCCGCGTTGGGCAGGTTCACGTGACGCCGTGTGCGGGAATAGCCTACCCGTAAATTCCAGTGTGGTCGTTCGTATATGTTGCAATTAACTTTTTTAATTCGTACGCGAAGTTGAAGAAAAGGAGAAAAAAAAGCAAACCGTACTATGTCGATATCTTCTTTTTAGGTGCTATACGTGGTGGCTTACCTTATTTCTAGTGTACGACGGTTTACCTATTTTGCGTTGCGGACTTGCAACCCTGGGCCGAGCCTTGGGCAATGGCTTGTTTAGCGCCGTTATTGTACGATTACGTATTAAAAAAGTTTACGGCTTAACTATGTCAACTTTAAAAAAAAAAAATCTATAAGCTGGCTACCCAACGCAAATTTTCTTTTAAATCTTTTTTCACTTTCAGAACTTTTTATTATGTTAAGACTTGGGTTTGAAGGGACATTTTAACAGCTCGGGAAAGGGGGGACGGGGGGAGGGGAGGGACGTAGGAGTGATGATCATCCATACTAATTTAGTAAAAAAAATATGCGAGTGTTGCAAATGTAATTTTTTGTGAATGGATTCAATACCAGCGTTAAGAAATTTTTTCGCGTCTCTACCGGTCACTTCACCCCCCCCCCCCGCCTCCTACACCCTCATCCATGATTGAAGGAATAGTAAGGACGGCAGATCGAACACGCTTGTATTGATTATGGTGTGTTGTAAAACGAAGAACTTTTGAAGCGAAATTATCCGTCTTTGCCTTAAGATAACCTCCCCAATTCAAAGTGACGATAACCACCACCCCTTAAAAAAAAAAAAACACGCCCCTTCCCCCAAAAAAAAAAATTAATAAAACATATAGTGCCATAATCAATCTACTCGATAAACTTCAAGGAAGACGCGAGTGTACAAATAAATGTAAACTACCCACAAATATCAAAACCTAAAATGAAATCAATTTTACATAGTCGTATACATATGACCAGAAATGGTCGTATAATTAGGATATACACACATTTCAGACTTTGCGAATTATTTTGTTGTGGCTTCAGTTTTTTTTTTCCCACGTAGTATTCAGCTAAATAAATACAAACTGCAAACTGAATTTCTATGTTTTGGTCGTGGTGTTATTATGGTCCGCTAAATAAAAATCCTGCGAATATGCAGAATGTAATTTCCATGAACATTAACACCAAAAAGAGATGCAATCAGCCCTACTGCATTTAGGGTCGAATCCGAGCCCAACTTTTTTAGTTGTAAGTCAGTGGACACGAGAGGGATTCGAGCCAACGATACTCCTGGTCTGGAGTCCAAGATTCTGACCACTCTGCCACTGCTGCTCATTTTGCTTGACGTTACCGGGACTCCTCACAAAGCTGTCGTTGTGCGTCGGACTTTAAAACCGGCTTTGCTTATAGTTAATAAACAAACGACGGTCTAGAGTCTATAATTATCCTGTACGCCAAAGGGGGCTCCAGTTCAATACTCAGCTACCAGAATTTGTCGAGTCTTTGCTGTTCACCTCTTTGCCCCCCCCCCCCCCCCCCTCCGGACATAGATCCTCAGTGTAAGAATAGAAAAGGCAGGAGACCGAATACGCTTGTGTTGATTATGGCGTGTGAAAAACGAAAAACTCCGAAGCGAAATTGTCCATGCTTTGTCGTGAGATAACCTCCACAATTCAAACTGAACCCGACTGTTTCCTCTTGATTTTCATGAAATCGTCAGTAAATGCGAAAAAAGTACCTCGTTTTACAGAAAATTATCATCGACAAAGGAAAGACAGAACCTCCTTTAACGTTTTTCAACCCAATTTAACGAACGGCAGGGGAGGTACTTTTCCTTGCCACACTCAGTCACTACACAGGCTACAAATTTTTTTTTCAGTTCTATGCAAGAAACGAAGGGATTATCCAACAAATCTGCGTTTTAAAAAATGTAACGTTATGTTAAGCCTTATGTTAAATGTGTCGTGATGCACCACTATGACAAGCATAATTACTTCAGACTGACTACCTGTTGAAACACCAAGGACTCGTGGTCAAGAAAATGGATTTTTTTTTTAAATAACAAAAGTAATAAAGGACATTCCAGGATCCACAATTTGTACATAGCCCCAGGAGTGGTTAACATACTCCCAAACCATTGTGCTAACGTAACAAGCAGAAAAAGTGCCATTCGCTTTATAAATTCGTGGTTTACGAGCAGTCATGAAAAATCATTATTTACCGTCCTCATCGAATGTTGTACTGCTTTGTAGTATTCGTTGACATTGTATTATTACAGCTATTATTATTATTATTTTTATTTATATGGGCATACATTAAACCAAACCATATCAGTCTGGTTGATGTAACAGCTAATATGGCAATGGCTAATGTGAAAATTATTAATGAGAAAATTTATAGACATAAAATACCTCCCGACAAAAAAGGTAGAGGTGACGATTAGACCGTGGGATTCTTTGTATTCACAGGCCTATGAAAGTTGTGATATCCACCCAAAACTGGTATAAGAGAAGCCACCAACTTTCCAAAAAGGGTCGGCCTTTGAACGTAGTGATATCATCCAACCAGGGAAAGGCCGCCAAGGTTAATCCTATTAGCCAAGTTAATCGCGCCGAATAATACTTTGGACGTTAAACGAAAACTTGAAGGTTGCTACCGCTAGTGGCAATCTTGTAGTTTTCATTTAACTTTCGAACTATTAGTAGGTGTGATTAACATGGCTAATAGGATTAACCTTGGCGGCCTTTCCCTGGTTGGATGGTATCACTACTTTCAAAGGCCGACCCTTTTTAGAAACTTGGCGGCTTCTCTTACACCAGTTTTGGTTTTGGGTGGATTATTATTTACTGTTGCCTGCCCTCATCCGGGTTCAGTCTTGGCTTCGGCCGACCCCTAGCATTTTCGGAAGGAGAAAGGCCCTGTGGCGTCTTCTGCTCATGTCAACAGTGGCGTGTCAAAGATCCTGGGTTTACCGCTTGGATTTCTCCAGCTAAATTGTCCCTCTCATCGTCGTCGGGCAGATAACCCATTTTGGGTTCGTGCTCCCTAAAAAATAAACAACAACAACAATGCGTTATTTCAGTGAGGGAGGTGCCTTAATCCATGTTTATTCCTGGAAAAAAATTTTACTTACATGTTTTTATTCAAAATTCAACTGTTTGATCGTCAGATCAGATTTTTATTTTAAATCTACAGCTGACAACTAATAAACGGTCTTGCTTGATTGCTTCCTTTGCGGCTTGCCTGCCTAGTACAATGTTTCCTCCATTTTTCTTTTAATCAAAACTATTTACTTGTGAACTAAAAAGTGAGTCTCACTGTGAACCTAGTTTAAACTGCTAGGCAGACAATGGCCATGATAAAACGATGTTTTACTTTGGCTGACATTAAAACCTTGGTTTGGGCATTTTCTGTATTTGTGAGGCTAACACTGGGATATGCGAGCCCGATCTAGTCACCGCATTAAAAGGATATTGACCACATTGTGTCTGTCCAGCGAACATTCACGAAGTATTACCATGTTTAAGAATTAAAAACTTACAACTTGAAAATTTTGAATTCTGGCTTTCTCGAAATGAGAAGACTTAAATTGGATCTAATTTTGAACTTTTTAATTTTGCATGGACTTACTGATGTGGATGGTAACTTTTTCTTCTCGGTAAGGGAGGGGAAGCTTAGGGGGGGGGGGGTCATGCTCTCAAGTTAACTGTAAAACCCGTCAAGAGGGACGGTTGGAAATATTTTTTTCACACCGTGATGTGGGGCCCTGGAATGCATTGCCTGCTGACGTTGTCCTGGCTCCGTCACTTGCTGTATTTTTAAAAAATAGTCTCAAAAGTGTAAATCTGACTGGCTATGTTAAGTATTTGTAACTTGCCGGGACAAACGCGTTAGCCAGCGTAGTATAATTTATTTTAGAACAGCAGAATACAATTTATTTTTATAAATGTGCATGACAGCCAAGGTGTTAGTGGATACTTCAGTGATCAGTAACCCTTCCTTGTCCTTTTGCGTTTTATTAATTGCAAGTATTCATTCATTTTTTTCAAATCCTGAAAACTCCAACTTAATTCGCGTGGTAGGGAAAATATTAAGAGCTACGGTCAGTCTCTTAAGGCCAGTATTGAAAAAAAGTTGAACGAAATCAGATTTTCAGAGATGCGTTAGTTTTACTAAAACATAGTTTTAGCAAAGCGCGGTGCTGGACAGAGGTAAGGTGCTTCTATCTCATACTGTGCGGGCATCTGTCGGCCCGTCTGTCTGTCTGTCCACGATGACTTCTGACTCCATTATCCGATAAGGTCTAACATTTACGGATTCCTTTTCACATTTGGATTTAAGTTAGTACATCTGGTGAAACCGGGCAAGTGACTCGTGGGTTTTTCACGCTGAAATGCACACAATTATCCAGACATGAAATATTCAGGAAAATAAGTCAGAAATTAATGTACAACGAAGTTCTAAAAGACATGCCACATAAAACGACGTCTAAAACGACGCCATAATATGACACATAACGATGCTTAAATCGACTCCGTAAAACGACGCCTAAAACGACGCCATAAGCTGACATGTAAAACGACGCCATAAAGTGACACATAAAACGAGGCCTAAAAACGAGGCCGTAAAACGACGCCATGAGCTGATACATAAAACGACGCCATAAATGACACAAAACGATGCCTAAAACGGCTCCGAAAAATGACACGTAAAACGACGCCATAAGCTGACACATAAAACGACGCCATAAAATGACACATAAAACGACGCCTAAAACGACGCCATAATATGACACATAAAATGATGCCTAAAACGACGCCATAAAATGACACATAAAACGACGTCATAAAATGACACATAAAACTTGTCGTTTAAGGTAAGATTTAAATGAACAGAAATCAAAACAGTACGTGAACACGAATAAACTTTCCTGTAAGGTTTCAGGTATCGTATTATTGTTTTACTATATTTAGTCCACGTGAAATTTTACTGCTGTATTCAACACTTAGACACTTAAATGAAATTAGAACCAATGTAGCCGCAGGGAAAAAAAACTGCTGAAAAAAATGAGAAAGAAGCTGTTACGATTACGTCAGTTTTCAGTACAGTATATCATCAGAAGCCAACTTTCAAAAATATGCACGCCTAACCAAAAGAACAATAGTATATGGCTTTAATGACACTCGCCTACCCATAGCTACAAACACTCGCCTAACTTTTGGCTACATTTTTCAGTATAATCTTTAGTCACGCTCCTTTCCGTTACCTTATTGAAGGTAGGCCTACATTACGATTAGTTTTTTTTTACGATTTTTCAGCAACGTCGCTTCGCCATTTAAAATGCACCAATCGTTAGCTTTCCCGTCGTGTATAAAATCAAACATGGAAAAAAAGAAAAACGTTTGAATGCAGCAGTAAGGTTTCACGTGGTCTAAACAGTACATTATTTCGGTACATAAAACCTTACAGGAAAGTTTGTGTGTGTTCCTTTCCTATTTTAACTTTGGTTCATTTAAACTCTTGCCTTAAACATCAAATGCGTCTTTTTTGTCTTCAAAAATCTCTGTTTCAGGAGCCGACTTTAAACTGTTGAAATACGAATTCGGAAACCAACAAAATAGACCTGCTGATTGTTAATAAAGCTCACTGTTGTGTTGCGTAAAAGCAATAAACAAATAAAACGAGACGCAGCGCGAGCTTTGTGAAGGGTCCCCGGGGACCCTACAAACTTTAAAAAAAAAACGCTCCTTGGTTCATTCATGCATGAAGGGTTAAACGTCGTTTTTTTTTTACTCCACTTAGAAAGAACACGTCTTTTTTTCGTAATGGTATTAAAAAATGTCAATTCAAATTGCCTCGAAGCTTCCACGAACCTCGACCTCATAGTTGACAAGCAGAGTGACTTCAACTACCCCTAGTTTTAGTTATCTTAAAAATATTTCGCTTATTGTGTTTAATAACTTAGCGATAGTCTGAATTTCGCTAAGTTAACAATCTGTAAAAGTATAGAGCAGTGACACGACGTAGTATTATTGTATATAACTCTATGCTGGAGCCTTAATGGGTTAGCTGCAAGGGGCACTGCAGAGAGAAACAGAAGGGTGTCATACTGAAGCCGATGCTGTGAAGAGTGATTTCTTAGATCTAAAACACGCGATTTTTGTTGTTGGAGAAAACAACGTTATTTTAAGCCTAAGAAATCCGCTCTTCCGTTGTTTTTCCCTCCATTTTTATGAATTGCACCTTGTAGTTATGCCCTCCAAAACCCATACTGGTGCCAATATGGCGGCAAACATCACTGCTCTATAGAAACCACACAAAAACTTAAATTTCAACTCCGTTTTGCGCTGATGAGGTTTTTTATTCAATTAGTTTTTTTGGCGAAAACTAAAAAACTAGTATTCTATCAGAAAAGCCCATATTTTATAACAACACGTTGTGGAAATGAGCTCTTGACAAAGTCCATGCCAGATGCCGGTCACAGGGTCGACTGAGAGACTGTATGGTTCCATTCGCAACCGGCCTTTGATTCTTCAGTGTGTCGGCCATGTCGTTATAGTACGTTTCTATAGTAAGGAGTCTCTTTGTCCCTTCTTTGCTATTTATATTGAAAAAAAGCCTTAAAGCGCTGATACAAACATTAGGTTTAAAAAAAAAAACCTTCGTCGTACCAATAATGATTACAAGCATGGTAAAATCACACAAAACTTGATATTTACTGTTTACTAGTGTGATTATTACTGTTTCTTTTGATAAAGAGGACGAAATTTGCAGCCAATGATCCACGAAGTATGAAGTTTTTGCGTAGTTTTATCAAGCATGTAATTATTATTGGTACGACGAAGGTTTTTAAAAATAACTTAATGTTTGTATTAACTTTTTTCAATGTAAATTTGTTGATGCGTTTGTTTCTTCTCATATACCTTCTTTACTAAACTTTCGCACTTTTGCCAACCCACCAAAAAAAAAAAAAAATTATTCGCACAAAAAAAAAAAGATAAACTAAATTTGACTATTGCCAGAGGTAGGCCTACGTACATACCGAAAAACTATATATTTATTTATAGTGGGTTTCACCAAGTTACTCCGTTTGCTCCAAGGTTTCACTCAGTTTTACATGCTAAATGGTCCAGTGGTGGACAAAGAATGTTTTTCTTCTTCTTCTTCTTCTTGGGACACATTTTTTGGCAAGCCTGTTGTCCGTTCCGTTGTGCGAATTGCATGGATTTCTGTTTGTTGTTCTCCGACAACTACAGTACGCAAGACCTCAGAGGGCGACCCACTTTGTTCGGGGGACCCCATACAAAGCTAGCGGTGGGCCACGGCACTTAATTTTTACACCGTCTTGTAGCGGTGTACGTTTTTGCCCCGCGGTTCCGAACAGGTTACGCTGGGTAAAGTATAACATTGCAGAATCGTGTTCAGATGAGCTTGCAGCTTCAGATATTTTACACGTTATTAGTATGAATTTTTTCGCTTAAATTCCCACCGCAGTTAATGTCGTTAATGAGTCTTCCCCCCCCCCCACTGAAAAATTTCAGTTCCAATTCCACGAATTTTATAGCTATTCAATAAATGACTTAGAAAGCCAAGTCGAGCTGGTCGGAACATGGGTTCTAAGCGTCAGAGACTGATTAAATAGTCATTAAATACAGATCAGGGAAAAAAAGAAAAAAATAACTGCTTTACGTACGTAGAATATGCAAAAAAAAAAAAGAATTATTAATTAATTCGGCTGGACAGCGAACGGAACACAGGGAAGAAAATTTACCATTCGTAACTCGGCCACCTGAGGTTAATATTGTAATTTATTCATTTATTTATTTATTTTAAGTAGCCAGATGACGTTTTTAATAAGCAGCGAAATGACGCTAGATATTAAATATGACTTAACGCTGTTTTATGCAGCAAGCAACACTTGCCTATACGACATCCGACGGGGTTTATGTAATTTGTCGATACTTGTCGAAAGTTTTCCTTTAAAGGGATGTACTTCCCAGCGCCATTTTTCTCGATCCACCACATCAAGTACGGCCCCAAAGGTCTATTTCCTTACCGTTAGTCAATCCCTTGGTAAAAATCCGTTTTAAAATGTGGCGTCTAGGAGATTTTCTGTTGAATATAATGGAACTTTATTTACTAACGACCCGTCACTAAATGATGCATTGCGCGCGTACAATAATCATGACGTTTCATCTCTGTGTGTACAGCTACTAGTTTTCTAATAATTACCATGAGATCTAAAATCTAATAGACTAATGCGGTAAAAATTAAAAATTAATTATTCCAATAGATCGCCGAAGCAAAATTATAAGAAGCGATCCTAGAAAATTATAAATTGTGATTTTAAAATGAGAGAATCATTCGGGTTTGTTACGACACAATTAATGCGTTCACGCTGGTTCTATTAGGCACAATGCCAACTGAGATAGTAGTTACGTTGTTCGCTGCGAGGAACGAAGCTACTGTCTCAGTTGACCTTGACTATGATAAATGCGCGGATGCGATCGACGCGTAGCTGTTATAAGGCTGGCGGAAGGTTAAAAGGCAAGCGATATGTTGCTTTAATGTCGATATCCTCCGTCTCGAAAAATTTCCTGCTTCTTGACCTCTCTCAACTTGTTGTCCGACTCATTCCGTATCGACGGAATTCCCCAGAACGAAACTAGAAATTTGAGCCTCAGATGGGGTGACTCAAATGTCACATCGGGATTTCCATGGCGCACAAATTTGTTTCCCTCTTCACTGGCTGTTACTTCGGTGAAGTCCCGTTTCGCCAAATCCCGTTTCGTCGAATCCCGTTTCGTCAAAAAGAAAGCAGAGTAAAAGCTTCTTTGCCTAAAGGGGCAAATCCCGTTCGCCAAATATAATTTGACAAAATGTTAGGTTCACGAAGTTTTAATACTTCATTCCTATGTTAGTGGGATTTAAAAGCCAAACATTTAACAGAGACAACCATCGGCGTTATAAAGAGCAATTGATTTGCTTGCGTTTTGAAAGCCGGCAATACAGAAGGAAAAACGTGTTCTTTAAATATTGTTTGGTACGCTTGGTCGTCACTACGTCAAGGTCATTGCCAAGGTTCTCATTTAAGATGTTAGTTAGTTATACGCAGGATGGTAACCCTTTCCCAAACGGGAATTCCCCTTTTGCAGATACGCGTTTTGCAGAATTAAAATATTCTTTAAAAATTTAACATTGCAGAAGTTAAAACTGGATGTCTAGCATTTGTGATTAGTTGTGGTTTCAGATGTTATGTGTTTAGCTGCGGTGAGCGCGGTAGCGCGAGCGGGCACGTAATTTAAAAAAAATTTCTGCGAAACGGGATTCTGCGAAACGAGTGTTTGTCTACCTTTAACCATTACACAGCATAATGTATTAAATTTCGTCCGCCAAAAATTTCTCAGAACGGTGTTTGGCTTAATTCGATTTGGCGATACGGGACTTGCCCGAAAGCTTATAAGCTTTCTTTTTGGCAAAACTGGATTTGGCGAAACGGGATTAGGTGTAACGTCCCGTGACAGTTATTTAATTTTTTTGGCTCAAAAATCCTGTTCTGCCTAAAAAAATGTCAGGCAGTTGTTGAGAAAATAGTAGGAATAAAAACGGCCAATAAATTCGAAGTAGCCAATGCATTAATGCTAACTTATCGCTGCAAGCCACCACATATGGAAATGGTAATGGCGTTATAGTCACTCCATGTCATGCGGCGACGAAATCAAAGCAAACGGCACGAATCAACGAAATCAACGAATCCCCGAATTTGGCAGACATTTTTCAGCCGAGACAATTTCCTTCAAATTTCCCTCTCTTATTTTTGTCCCTCTTAACTGCAGTAAATTTCCCTAAAAGTGTGAATTTTTCCTCTCGTGAAAACTCTGAATTCTCATGTATGACCCAACTTGATCGAGGGACACCATCTGGTGTGTGACCATTTCGCCGAATCCAGTCAAGCCGAATTTTAACCAGAATCTTAATTTTCGGCGAAACGGGAATTCCCTCACCAAATCCCGTTTTGCCGAATAATGTCTTTTTTTTTCAAATGACGTGCTTCGCTCGCGCTACCGCTCTCGCTGCGGCTAAACACATGACATTAGAAACCGCAAGTATTCACAAATTCCTTCCACTTAGGAATGTATCTTTAACTTCTACAATAATAAATTTTTGAAGAGTATTTTGATACGGTGAAACGGAAATTCCCCTTTTCCCAAATTTTAATCAGGGCTTAATTTTCGGCAATACAGAATGTTTTTCGGCGTAACGGTATTCGGCGAAATGGGAATTCCCCTTTCACCCAATTTTGATCAGTAATTAATTTCGAAACGGGAAAGATTTTTGGCGAAATGGGATTCGTCGTAACGGGAATTCCCCCTTCGCCCAATTTTATTCAGGACTTAATTTTTAGCGAAGCGGGATAGATTTTTGGTGAAACGGGAATTCTTCCCCACTCCCCCCAACAGGTCCTTTTTGCGTCGTCTGTATCGGCTGATTTATTAAAACACGATCGCAAACCACTTAGTATTGGCCAATCAATCGCTTGCCCTGCTAATCAAAACACTCAATTGGAAATAAGAACTTACAACTGAAAATTCAGTTTACGAAAGTCATAACTTGCGTCTTTGGAATAATCAGGTTTACATAAATGAAGACAACACTATGCGCATGGACATCATACGGATCGGAAAAAAATTAATCAGGAACGCTTCATTAGGTTGTACCAAAAAAGAAAAAAAGAATAATATAAATACTCCTATTGCCAAAAAAAAAAAAAGTTTAATCAACTAAATTCTGAGACTTATAATTGATTAGGCTATAACTGGAAATTTGAGTCACACATAAACTCGGTTATAAATAGAATTAACCAAATTCTACCAAAACTATACGTCGTTAGCAAAATATTAAATAACCAACCCAAAGAAGAGTGCGCAACGTTTATGTATATGTGATGGTTTTATTTTGCTGTGATAAATAGTTTACATTTCCTTTCATAGATACCGCCTTCTGTCCGTGGCATGTTCATTGTTCAATCACATTTCTGCGGACACTTCACACCGGCTGAAGTTCGGATCATGTTGCATGTGTCGTTTGCAACTTTGGTTCGGTTTGGTCTCTCCTGTGTAACCATGCTCCGACAAATTATATTTTTTCAATCACATTTTTGCACGCACTGGCTAACACACTGGCTTGTGTTTTACTCACTTACTGGCTTGTGTTTGTTGATCGTTAACAAACGTTGATTTTCGTCCGCTTCGCTCACTCAATCAGCGCATCCTCCTTCAGTCGCTCCAACTTTTCGTCGGTTGCATGCTTCACCAAACTAAGCGTCTTCAATCAAACTTTTGCATATATCCACTTCATACTGGATCGCTCCAGTGTACCTGGGCCTCTTTAGAATCCGTACGACGTGAGGGGAAGGCGTGTATTAGGGTATTCGATGTGCTTTAATGGCTCTAGCTATGCTTAGTGAACCCAAATAACGCCAGTAATAATAACAAGAAACTGGTTTACCAAGTTTGGATTGAACCAATAATAAGCTACTGAACAGAAATGCATGGTAATGCCAGTAAATAACAAATGTTAGAAAAAATTACAATACAAAGTTTTAAGAACTTTATTTGCAAATAACAATTACAAAACGAACGATTAAATAAACTCACTATAAATTCTGACATGAAAACCTCAAAAACTGTAAGTGTAAACTATCGTAAATAATGCAAAACTGCAAACTGTTTCAATTTTAAAATGAAATTGAAAGATACTCAAAAGTATCAAAACTGAGAAAAATTTTTTGATCTACGTTATAGAGTTCGATCTTCTTTTTGTTTAATTATTTTTATTTTGACCCGTTTACCCAATGACTCACAGACTCATCCCATCTAATGTATAATCGTTTCGTCGAATCCCGTTTCGTCGAAAATCTTTCCCGTTTTGCCGAAAATTAAGCCCTGATTAAACTTCAGCGAAAGGAGAATTCCCGTTTCGCCGAATCAAAACATTCTTTAAAAATGCAACATTGCAGAAATTAAAGACGCATTCCGAATTGGCGGCAATTAGTGATTAGCTGCGGTTTCTGATGCTGTATGCTTAGCCGCAGCAAGGAAGGCAGCGCGAGCGAGGGCCATATTTTGAAAAAAAAAATTATTCGGCGAAACGTGATTCGGCGAAACGGGTCATGTGCCATCGCCGTGAAAATTATGCAGCGTAACAAAAGTGAAGCTCCTGCTTTTAACGGCATTAAAATTGTAACGGCTTTAATGTAATCAGTATCAGTTTTAAGATCGACTGCCCACCTTCAGTTGTTTAGCTTCGTCAGGGTGAGAAAAACCATTACACACCGACATTTCCTCTTACCCCCTCCCTCTCAATCACCGCAAAAAGAAAAATGCATACGCTTCACAGAATTCCGTTTTGAACTTTAAAAAGTGCCTATCGAAGTACGTGTAATTCAAATTGCCGTTTAAATTGGAACTTTTTACGCACCTCCCTGGCTTGCTATTATTAATAATCCACAGAAAATCACGTTTTAATCCACGGAAATCCACAGACAGTAGTAGTGTTAACACTGTCTATTCGTTAGCCTTTAGTCTTCCGTCGTCCAGGTTTAGCAGTTTGAGTGTTGGAGTATTTTTTTCTTGTTTTTAAGTAACCCTCTATCAGTTATTTGGTAATTTTGCGAAATATAGCTCTATTCTACAATTTAAAAAAGCGAACCTTTATTTTTATTGTTTTACGTATAATTTCGTAATTTTCGACGTGAAGAAGTGAACAGTATATCTCGCTCGCCACCCCCCACGCTTCAACCCATAGCAAGTGGAAAATTAAATTTGGAACATTTCCGTAATGGCTTCGCATGATTTCTGCCCAGTGCTCTACCTTAAATTAAAAAAATATTTCTGCCTGTCCAAAAATGAGGCGTAGTTAGCTTTTGGCCGTAAACTGCGGAGCAAACCAACAGAAAAAGCAAAATGACAAACCATCGAATTAAAACAGGCGTACCATTTCGCTCCGCTCACCAGGTCAAAAAATACGCCTGCAGCGATTGCCTAGTCGCAACCGGACTTTAGAACATTTCCGCCACTTTCGGCCCACTTCCGCTTCGGCGTTTTGGTTTTTTTTTATTCGATTTATCTCATTTTTGGAAAATGAGATTTTATTTTATTTAACTCTTGTTGAGCCTTTGGCTTTTCCGTCCTTAATCATTTTTGAAGCTGAAGCAAATGGTGGACACCGTTTGTCTTTATCTGGTACCGTTCCATAGATGAGGGTTCGCTTGTCGGCCACTTCTTGCTACTGTCGGGCCACCGCCAACGAAAAAGTTGAGGCGCACACCTCTATCACGAACTGCAACAGCGTTCTCTATTATATAATCTAAAAGTACTGACCATCACAATTGCCGTTTAAAAATGTGTTAGCTTTTAGACCTAGTTTTAGATTTTAGGCGTAGTTGTCAGCTTTTAGGCCTATTTTTACCTGCCGTTTTAATTTCGTAAGTAGCAGCTAACGGAGAATTGGGTTCGAGGGTAGGCCTATTCATTCATACAACAGTGTCGATATGCTAATGTGTTGTGAACTAAACCCTTTTTTTATGCGCTTGCGTGTTTTCCTGTAGTGGTTAAATGCGACGATCATATGTTATTATGTAATTGACTTAAGTCGAATAAGGTTATTAGTTATAAAGATGTTTTAAAAACATTTTTTTTTTACTGTTAGGACTAATAGATAGGGAGATTTAGACCTAACTGGTTGTTTGGCAGAACTCACTAAATCTTGCTGGGAGGGCAGATTGAAGTGCAGGGACGGCGCTAGAAACACTTTACTGGCGAAGAGGCAGCCGGGCAGCAACTTTACTCAGGGGGGGAAACCAAAAAATTCTATTTTCGTTGCCCCCCCCCCCTTCCCTCCAAAAAATAAATTTAGCACTCTTACAATTCTCTTTCTTACACACAACGTTCTCCATTGTTTCCTACTGCATTTTGTTGGAAATGTTTTAAATCCAACTGAAAAACCATCAATAGTTTCTGATTTTACCACTCTCACAGTCGCAACTAAGTTTTAATATAGGTTGTCAACAACGGAGACGGGCATTGGTGCCACGTTAAAGTTTAGAAACATTCTGAAGGGCTCCCGCGCACTAAGCAGCCTGGTCGCGCGGCCAGTGGTCGTGGCGGCCAAAAAACACGGCGACGTGCCGCGCGGCCACGTTCATTTTTCATTGATAATTCTCGATCACGTGGTGAAGAATGAACACGGAGCAAGTGTTGGCCGCCTTGTGGTCACGCCGCTCAGGATCCCAGTGGCCACCGCGACTGTCTGGCCGTCGCGGAAAAAAGCACGTTGCTACATACACCGTAAGGATTCTCGTTGGCCGCAGCGACCTGTACTGGCCGCGCGGCTTGGTTGCCGTGTGCGCGGGTGGCCAAAGAAATATTTAAAGTCACTTTGCTAGCACGGAGCACCTTTTTTAATTCAACGTGTCACACGTCGAATTAATGCGGTTGTGGCCAAAAAAGGGGGTAGCCGATTTACGTCAGCGACATCTCCTCAAAAACCAGACACATTTGTTCAATTCTTATCCGACGAAATTCAAGTATGAGGGTGGGTGACTTGCAGTGCGCCAGTACACAAGGTATTATGCTCTAGTTAATTTAGTTAGGGCGGTTTTAGTTCGGTAACCTCTAATAAGGTCTCTGAGCGAAAACCCGTCGTCAAATAGTACACGATCAGTGGCTGACGTCAGCGCTTCCTCAGCGTAAAGGTGTGCGCTTAACGCCGATCATACGAAAAATTGCGGCGTGTAACTGCGCATTTCGGCAAGTCAGCTCTTCAACATTGCGGTCGGGTAGAGGCTATCGTGTACGTCGAGATGGCTCCTCTCTTATGGCGCAGAACAACACAAAGTGAGTCATCACTTACCTTTGCGGTGATCTGGATGGTACACCGAATTTCTATGATTGAATCTGGACGGTACAATGAATGCGATGCTCGTATAAGACTTTTGCTATTAATTACTGCGCCATCCGCGCTGCTTTTCGGGTGCGATATATTACAGTATTTTATTACGCGTATTTTTGGTGTTGTTTCCTATTGAACGAGTGAGCAAAGCGAATGATGTCCTGTTTTCACAGTGGCGGACTGGCCAGAGGGAGGGAAGGGCGGGATATTCCTAATGGCCTCCGACTTTCAGATTTTTTTTAAATCCGTAACAGGAAGACTCGCGTAAGTTTTATTGGTTCGAAATTAGTCTTAGCCACAGATTTAAAATTACAAATAATAATAATAAAGATAATTATAAAACGCTAGTAAAACAAGTACGTTGTATTGAGTAGCCTAACAAAAATTGGCCACATGAAATTGCAGTGTTATATTCAACGTGGTCTTTGTCACAATTTCTTAATACACCTAAAAAGTGTAAATAAATTTGAAGTAGTCAACCTGACGTACCCTTAGCGCAATATGATTTCCCCTACCCCCCCCCCCCCTCACCACCAAATTACCTGCTGAATTTATGAAATATGGTGTTATAAGATTTAAAAAATGTAAAAGTATGATGAACAAGAACAACAGGTACGGGAAACTGTATAACAACGAAGCTTTCAGTTTGTTTTTTGTAAGAATGCCAATATCAGCGTCCGATGAAAACGTATCTGGTCAGTGATTGCATCGTTACACACAAGATTCTGGCTCATTTGCCGTATCGTAGTAGCACGTTACGAGACAATTTTTTTTAATATAATGTGCAATATAGTAGATATTCTTCAGTACACCACATTTAGATATTTAGTAGTGTCCTGTAGGTATGTCTGCCGTTCCAACTTCATACGTCAATCACATATATTTTTTATTCTACCATACGACACGTCGAATTACTAATGCAGTGTTAGTGCATCTTGTTTCAGATGTCTACCATATGATTTTGATCTGGTGGTGGGGGAGTGGAGGGCTCCAGGGTAGGGGGACGTTTGGGGGGAGGGGTGCCCCCCCCTTCACCCCTGCTGAAGTGGCCTGGGAATGTTTTTACCAGGCCACGACATTCAGTCACGTTTTGATTCGTCCAATTAATGTGTCCAGTACTGTTTGTAAGGTCTTTCTTGTCCACAATCAATCCACCTGTTTTAGATGCTCTGCGCCCCTCCCTCCGGTGAAGCGTTGTATTACAATTTTCTTTATTTTTTTATCTCTAAGTATGGGAGTGTTCGTAAAACAGGTTCTAAATTCGTAAGACATTTGCCTATGGCGTTCGTATACCAGTATGTTCGCGGTGTTGCGTAAACATCGTAAGCTTACCAAATAACGCAGATAAAAAAAA
>JAHWFP010006088.1:0-10526 GCA_023313725.1 Lithobius niger
CTATTGGCCTTAAAGGGGTAAACGTCTATAGCCCGGGTCACACTACTTGCCAGATTGGGGAAAAAATGCCAAAATGCCTATAAATTGAACAAAAAAATCAGTACGTTTGTAAAAATGAGACTTTCGCTTTCCTCACAAGATGCGTAGTTAAGAAAGGGAAAAAAATTATCACTGATCTTTATACACATGACACTGCATGGTGTCAGCAAATAACTATGTTGTTGCGAGCATTTTACACTTAATTATTTCCACTCAAAAATGCAAGTAATAACACTGAAATTAATATTTCTTGACGATTTATGAAATAATGTAATTTGGTTCGTTTGTTGGGGTCGCTGCTGCGGCTCCCAACAGTCCGTATTCTGTAGCGTCATATAACTTACTAAAGAGACGACTCAGAAGAGAAGGAGCAGTGAACGCACAGTGATCGCGAGCGACAGAACACCATGTGTTACGTTTCTTTAAAGCGCTTTAGTGCTGCATTAGGACCACTTCCGTGTATTGATTTCTAGGGCGCTTCCGTCCTTCTTGTGCGGCCACCTGCATGTTAAAATGGAGGCCGCTGACGAAAAATTCAAAAAAATCAGTATATTTTAATAAATTTGAGTACGGTAAAAAAAAAAAATTGTCTGGAAAATTCCAGAAAATCTGTAGGTATACAGACTTGTCTGTGGATGTGGCAACACTGATGCTTACGAAACCGGGTTTCAACATAGGCCTTGGTGGATCGCGAATATGCATGTTTGCGGGAAAGCCAACTTAGGAGTTGCTTCTAGTTGAATCCTGTGCCGAGTGTAATACTGCTGATCCAGGATGTCACATTGTTGTTAGTAATAAAATGTACAAAATAGATCAAGTTCATTTGTTTGACGATAGATAAAATAATTTTTGTTATTATTTTTAAATTTCTCTCAGTTCATTTGACAAACTGCTTGTGTTGTTGAACCGGTTCAATTTCTAACTTTACTGGATATTTCTGAAGGTGAAAGAAGCCTAGTGAGGGGGAGGAGCAAACCATGGGATTCGAACCGTGAAACCTCTAATCATCGCAGGGGACGGCATAATGACCAGAATAGATCCCATAGTCACTGAAGGAACATGGTATTGTAGTATTTCACACTACCATAACCGGCAGTAATTGGTGGGGAATTTGTCAGTCCCTTTGCAGTCATCGCTCAGATTTATTCCTTCAGTCAACTGGAATGAACTCTGCAGCCATTCAGTTTTTTCATTTCATACCAATCGTAATTTCAGTAGAGAGTTACAAAATGGAAACAACGAGTGGTATCAAGTTGAAGAGACAGTTTAACGTTGCTGTCACTACGACGTTTTCTTTATTCCGTCACAATCCACTATTTCCTTCGTGCATCTTAAAGGCCGGTTGCCACCAAATTAGTATTGCAGCATCTAGGCCTATCAAGTTCTCTCTTGCAGGAAGCAAAGGAATGCACAAAGCAATACTTTTATATGCAACAAACAAGTCACGTGACTCCTTAATTATTGAGTAAAAATTTGGTACGCCTTCGTGCACCTGGAAACAAGCTATAAAGATTAACGATATTGGTGTCACTAGATGGCGCCACGAAAAAATATAAAAAAAATTCCCCTGGCGCTATCTAGTGATACTAATATCGTTAACCGTTACAACTCGTTTCCAGGTGCACGAGCGCATATCAAATTTTTACTCAATAATTAAGGAGTCACGTGGCTTGTTTGTAGCGTTTAAAAGTTTTGCTTTGTGCATTCCTTTGCTTCCTGCGAGAGAGAACTCGATAGGCCTAGATGCTGCAACGCTATTATGGTGGCAACCGGCCTTTAAAGTGCTATTTTTCACTATTTTTCAAGGTTTAGTACTTCCCATTTTTTCGGAAGAAATAAAAAAATGGAGCAGGACGTCTTTTTTAATCTGTATAGATTAACATTTTCAAAGAAACTACAGCTTCGTTTCTCTTCAAGCACCATGATGTTTATTATTAGGTCTGACCTCACCCACCCGTGTTAAAGCCGAAATTTCGGTGCATAATTTCTTTTCTGTCTTTCAATGTTTTCCATTCATATTTAGAATATAAGCGTTGTTGGACTTGGTGACCATGCGCCCGAACTTTTATTAATTTCCAATTTGTCACATCGCAGATCTGGATCTGCATTTGAATACAGCAGTAAGGTTTCACGTGGACTAAACCGTACGGCAACACTGCAAGTATCTGAAACCTTACAGGAAAGTTTATTTGTGTTCCTTTGCTGTTTTGGCTTCAGATGAGTTAAACCTTACCTTAAGCATCGAATGAGCTCGTTTTTGTTTTCTAATTTCTTTAACTGCACGGCCAACAATCCCAAGTAAAATTTCCGCGCAGCACAAGATTTATTACAACTTGTGGAGATGATTAGAGGACGTGACTAGACAAGACCGAGATATGAAGTGATATCATCGATTTCCCTTCGAGATTAAACTATCTTGTCTCGTCCTGGCCGAATCTGCACATGGCTGGTTTTTGCTAGGGGAGGGTCGGTTTCATCTTTTTGTCTTCAGTTCCGGTTTTGGTTTTCATGCTCAAAAAAACCGCGGTTTCGGTTTCGGTGTCGGTTTTTGCCACCCTCCACCCCAACCAGAAATTTCTGTTTTTTTGCTTGTAACAGTAGTATTACTAGCTTCTAACTCGCTCCTACTTTCACTTTCAGCAGCGTCATAGACCATGTGTTTAGCTGTGGACCCATTTTCCTCTACTATTTCTTTTAAAATAACTAGGAGCTATGCGTAGAAAATGATCATTATTAAAAAAAATTAAAGCAACAAATCAAGCTTTGATTTTTCGAACACCGTACGAAAAACCGACATAAAATCCGAATCGGTTTCGGTCTTCAGTAAAAACCGTAAATTCGGTTTCGGTTTCGGTTACCGATTCGTCCCCAGTTTTTGCGCATGACGTAGGCTACTCTGCTCATCTCGGTCCTATCATCATGATTGTGCATTTGCACTCATACAACTTCTTGCAGTGCGTCGGGATCTACAAGTATAAACGAACCTACCCTTTCCCTCCCCCACCACCCCAAACTTTCATTCAGTGCTGTGTTCCTCTCTCCCCTTCAAAATTTCAACTCTTTTTTTTTTTGCGGTTTCAGCTTTTCTTAATTAAGCAAAGCGTCAGTGTTTTTGTTTGGCCTCGCAGTAATCATGTTTTTTGCCGGTGCGTTTGGCTCCCTTAATAACGTGAATTGGCCTTATCGCCGTGAAACCTGGCTGATTTGAATTCTGAAGTTCGTTCTACGCCGAAAGCAAGTCAAGCTTCGCTTCGGCTTATGTTTGCGCAGTTGAAACTGGTTAAGAGCAATTAAGACCAGAGTCGCTTACGTATTTTCATGAGAATAACTAATCTCTTGGGTTTTGGACATCTGCATCTAGATAGTGTTTAACTGCAAAATATATGTGCGGAGTTGAACCGTATTTTTGGAGGGGGAATAATTGAGTTTCGTTACCGGTTTTACGTCACTCCGTCAACATGGAGTCGGGATGGAATTTGCCGACCCGATTATTGCAGTTGTTCATTTATTACCAATAAATTTAAAACGGGAAAAAAAAATATTTGTCACTAAATCTTTTTTCGTAACTGATCGGTGCAAAAATAATAGACAAATAATAGCAAAACAAAAAGTTATTTAATGCGATGCCTTTATAATGTCAGATATTATAAATTTCTTAATTTGAATTCAAAATGTCGGTATATAATAATAATAATAATAATGTTTCCACTTAGAGGTGGAAGGACTACGGAAGGGTGTTGAACCGCTGATACCGAGCCAAACTAAGAAAAAAGGAAAGGAGACCATTATAAACAATAACAGACTACGATGGTAAATACTGACGCTTCAGGAATTTGTTGAGATTTTCCTGTTTTAGCATACGGCACCGTTGGCTGGTCTACAGTTGTTGCCTTAAGGGCATTCCAAACATTTACGACACGTACGGAAAAAAAGTTTAGGCGGCAAGTATTCCGCACAGGCTGGCAAGCGAGCTTCCAATTATGACCCCTAGTAACCATAGCTCCCAATACGAGTTCGAAAAAGGGAAGATTCACATCATGGTTATGTTCATATCATGGTTATTCTGACAATTTTCGTTCACAGTGATTCAAATCTGAATTATACAACCGTTCGACTAAACGTTGGAATTTCAACCTTCAGTGCTTGTCTATAGCAGATAAAAAATTACAATTTCAACCTTTTTGGGGGTTGACTTTCGGATTCTAGTAAGGTAGATAATTTAACATCTGCTTGTTCCACTGTCGACCTTTAAAGGTTTATGTGTCGACCAAGAAAGCGTAATAAGGACGAATTTTAAAGGTCGATTATTAAACCCATTGTGCTACATTTCTAACGCCCATATGCGCAGTGAGAACATAGAATGACTTTATAATGACTCACTCTAAAGTTTAAGTTAAAGTACGAAACAGTTGTTAAAGAATGGCTGGTTCTTAAAGGACCTAACTCAGCCCTATGCTACTTCAACTTTGACTAAAGGTCAAGATATTAAAGTTAAAGTCACTCTTGAACTTAAAGTTTAAGCAGTCACTGCACACGTGGGCGTAATGAAAGGTTTTAGCTGTAAACAAAAGAGAAAGCTCGAAAAAGTAGAAAATGTAATCTGTATAATAATTATCGTTGCACTGATCCAAGTACTTGGATCATCTGAACTACTCGGGCCGTTAAATAATAACATGTACAGGGTTCAAGACACACGCTAGTGTGTCTCCCACCAAGATAAAACGATAACACCCAGATAAAATATATATATGAGCATGGCGACCACACGGTGTGTCTTTACAACAAAGCCAGTTTGGCTGTTTTCAGCCATCTGAGGATAAATAACAATGCGGCAGAAAAGGCTGAAACTTGTTTAATTGGGAGACTTTGGTCAGCTGACAACATAAGAGTAACTGTTAGTGACAATGCGTAACGTTTTCTTGTTGATAAAACGACCTGAATAACGTTGTTATTTGCCTAATTACTTACTACTTACTAGTAACGCTTAAAAAAATGGACCAGAAAACTAGATTGGTGTTTCCATCTCATAACTGCTAAGAAAAAAAAATGGATTTCATCAATTTGGACCAAAAATATCTGATACCTATACCCCAAAACAAAACTTGTTAAGGATTTCCGACAAGCTTTTCGGCCATGTGAAGTTGTGATATCAAACGCCAAGTTCTTTCGCCAAGCTAATCCCACCGACTAATACTTCAAACGTTAAATGAAATAATTGGAAATTGCGCAGTAAGCAATTTTCATATATTTCATTTAACCTTCGAACTATTACTCGATGGGATTAGTTTGGCGAAAGAGCTAGTCGTTTGATATCACGACTTTACACTGCCAAAAAGCTTGGCGGGAATCTTTAACAAGTTTTCTTTAGGGGTCAAGACACACGCTAGATAAAACTATAACACTAGATAAAATATATAAATGAGCATGGCGACCACTAGACATGTTGTGTCTTTACAGCAAAGGTAGTTTGGCTGTTTTCAGCCATCTGAGGATAAATAACAATGCGACAGAAAAGGCTGAAACTCGTTTAATTGGGAGACTTTGGTCGCCAGACAACATAAAAGTCACTATTAGCGACATAGCTTACCGTTTTCTTGTTGAAAAAAAGACGTAAATAACGTTGATATTTGCCTAATCAAGACACACGCTAGTGTATCGCCCGCCAAGATAAAACGAGAACATCCAGATAAAATATATGTAAGCATGGCGACCACTAGACATGTTTTGTCTTTACAGCAAAGGCAGTTAGGCTGCTTTCAGCCATCTGTGGATAAATAACAATGCGACAGAAAAGGCTGAAACTTGTAGGATCGGGAGACTTTCGTCGTCTGACAACATAAAAGTCACTATTAGCGACATAGCTTACCGTTTTCTTGTTGAAAAAAAGACGTAAATAACGTTGATATTTGCCTAATTACTGGCTACTGGTTTCTGGCTACTGGCTACTAGTAACGCTATTTTTGTGTCACGAAAATAAATTCTTCCATGCGGTGAAAAAAGCTGTTTCTTGACTCATTTTACAGGTATTGCTTTGGAGATGTGCCCTTTTCATATGGCCTTTTCTATTGGTCAAGTGGTTCATGGGTTAGGGAGCTCCAAACGTCCAAATTGATTGTTTTACATTGTTTTAAACATTGTTATTATACAACAATGCCAAACTGAACACTAAATAAATACGCGCATTTACAAGGAGTATTTGAAAAAAGATGACTGCTGTCCTCAAAATCTAACGAAAGCCACCAAAAAAAAAAAAAAATGGACGAGAAAACTAGATTGGTGTTTCTATCTCATAAGTGCTAAGAAAAAAAATGGATTTCATCAATTTGGACCAAAAACATCTGATATCTACCCCAAAACAAAGCTTGTTAAGGATTCCCGCCAAGCTTTTCGGCCGTGGGAAGTCGTGATATCACACGCCAAGCTCTTTCGCCGAGCTAATCCCACCGACTAAGACTTCAAACGTTAAATGAATTGAAAATTGCGCAGTAAGCAATTTTCATATATTTCATTTAACCTTCGAACTCGGTGGGATTATCTTGGCGAAAGAGCTTGGCGTTTGATATCACGACTTCACACAGCCGAAAAGCTTGCAGGGAATCCTTAACAAGTTTTGTTTTGGGGTAGATAGATTACTTACTACTTACCAGTAACGCTTTTTTTGTATCACGAAAATAAATTCCTTCATGTGGTGAAAAATTTGGTTCTTAGCTCATTTTACAGATATTGCTGTTGAGATGCGCCCTTTTCATATGGATCTTTCTAATTGATCAAGTGGTTCATGCGCTAGGGAACTCTCAACGACCAAATTGATTGTTTTACATTGTTTTAAACATTGTTATTATGCGACAATGCCAAACTTAACATTAAATAAATCCGTGCGTTTGCTAGGACATACTGCAGTACTAATAAGAAATACTAATCATATGAAAAAAGGTGACCGCTGTCCTCAAAATGTAACGAAAGCCAACAAAAAAAAAAAAAAGGAATGAACCAAACTAAATTGAAGTTTGCATCTCATAATTACTAAGGAAAAAAAATTAAATTATTTCATTACTGTGGACCAAAAAGACCCGATATCTACCCCAAAACAAAACTTGTTAAGGATTCCCGCCAAGCTTTTCGGCCATGAGAAGTCGTGATATCAAACGCCAAGCTCTTTCGCCAAGCTAATCCCACCGCCTAATACTTCGAACGTTAAATGAAATAATTGAAAATTGCGCAGTAAGCAATTTTCATATATATTTCATTTAACCTTCGAACTAGTACTCGATGGAGTTAGCTTGGCGAAAAGAGCTTGACGTTTGATATCACGACTTCACACGGCCGAAAATCTTGGCGGGAATCCTAAACAAGTTTTGTTTTGGGGTAGATAAACAATTACACGTACGTTTTAGTCAAAATTACGTGTTTAGCTGAAACACGGATTCTTTCGACTATGTGTTTATTCTGGGTTTCGGCCCGAAGTCATGCACCCACTACTAAATACAAGTTACATTACAACAAGATATTTACTATCTACCCAATGCACCAAATACGCAAACATACTCCATTATGCTGTCCACTTCGCAACCATCACCAATGCACTGCTCGCCACTGAAATGCACTGCTCGCCACTGAAATGCACGTGTACCCACTTCTCTTTCCCATTAAGGGAAAGTCCCATGAGAACATCTGTTGGCTCTACCACACCACCACACTACTCCACTACCACATTACACCGCCACAGCACAAGTTTCACAGCACAACACCGCAAATCTTGGACTCGCCACAAATTCATCACTTAGCTTCTGCGTCACGATATGGTTCTGTGTCCATGTGTTTATTCCGTACCCACTTCAAAATACAAGTCGCATTACAACAAAGTAGCCATGCAATGCAGCAAATACGCAACATCTCATGCTTACTGCTTTTTCATCATCACCAGTGCACTACTCGTCACTGAAACGCGCACGTCCTCACTTCAACAAACCTAATCGACAAACCCATCAACAAACATCATCAATTTTGACGAAGTTTGATTTTTCAGACACGGCAGCAAACACAGACACGTGCACCAAGAATGACTAAAACGTTCATGTAATTGTTAAATCCTACACATGTTATTGTTTAACTGTCCGAGTAGTTCAGCAGGACCGATTACTCGGATAGCACAACGGTAATTATTATCTAGACTAGAATCCAGAATGGATGAATTTAGGCTTATGTACAACGTTCTGTCCCGCCTATTACGTCCTCCCAGTTTTCCTCCTCCCCCAATCGCCTCCCCAAACGTAATGTATACGCACTGTTTAAGTAACCAACTTATTCCAATGAATATTAAGATTATCATTTGATAGGATCTTCATTTAACAACAATAGGGCATCAGTTAATGCTGGATTAAATTTGTTGTAATTCTTGTTCATTTATCGCGGTAACAGGGATTTACCAAGCGATAACCACGCAAGAACGGTCCTGCAGCGGTTGTTACGCCGACAATTCTGAAACAATTCAACTCAGCACTGGAAGTCAACATATACGAAATAAATAAGTCGTTTTATCGTATCAAGCTTCCAATTTCGAACCCCGAAATTAACAACACGTCTTTATTTGGTTTAAAACTAAGTTTTTATCTGAAACACGGTTCTTTCATTTTCTTTCAACAACATCAACAAAAACAAACTAGTTTGCACGCCAGCGATGATAAAGAAAGTGCACCAAATAATTGAGTCAAGTTTGTAGTCGATTGTTATCCGATTGTTATCCTATTGCATCTTGGGAGCCTTAGCCAGCTAGTCAGTCGCTTGGCCTTTTCTCATGTAGTACCACAGTCTCCTTATATGTTTAAAAGGCTTAACGTTAGAAATTCGACGCGCCGTCCAGTTAGCCGCCGAATCTGTTATACCAGTCACGCTGCGAACACCCCAAAAATTAACTGCTCTAGCATGTGGACTGAACTGTGAATGGTACTCGTGACGCGTGATACGCGAATTTTAAACTGAAAACATTACATTGGCACTAAATTATGAAAGTTTAACAGCAATGGCTTCTTGCTACGTACTGCTTTGTCCACTCGACGTCAAAACAAAGACTCCGGAGGTTTAATTTCATGAATTTCAAACAGAAGAAGAACCAAGGTACGTGTTTATTGTACTGTACATTACCTACGGCGGTGGCTATTCTCATTAGTTCATTGGACGTAGTAATCCATCGTTCGAAGACTTCAAGGACAGTCACTGTTACCATAAAATAATCTTCGTTTAGTGATGCAACACCGGGAAATCTAATAATGAGAAAACTACCACGCTCTTGTCCATCCCGCTAACACTAATCAATGCTATGATTCGGGCGCTTTCAGCGCGCCTCGCTGCAGTTTTTGGCGGTCTTGGACAACGCGGTTGGCATGCTACGTGAAACCGAGCGTTAAGCCTTTTAAACATATAAGGACAAGCTGTCTTACCCTGGTTCGGCCTGGGTTGTGCTCCTGCCGGGAGCTTTGTTTCGCAGTGTTGGTCTCATCCGATCACCGAAGTTAAGCAGCATTAGGCCCGATTGATACTTGTTTGGGTGACAATCTGGGTACTGCAGCCATAGGGAGTTAGGGTTTCATTGGGCAGATGACCGGAAGCGGTTAACGTTTGCCACAAAACCATTTTTGATCCCTTTGTCCAGTGCTTGGTTTGACATTGGAAATTTTCCTTTTTTTTCGATTCACGGTTTTTTATTTCACCCGTGGTTGTTTTCCAGTTTGCCAGTTGCCTGGACGATCATGCGGGAGATTTGTTATTAAGTTAATTAAGCAGAATGAAATTTGTAAAATTTATATAAACAAGATTTGTGTAAACTGAATCGTACAAAAACCCCATAAGGGTAAAGGAACCAATCAAGTTTTTGCCATAGAAAGTAGTGATATCAGAGTCAAAATGGCGGCCACCAAGTTTGTGGTCCGTGCCGTGATCCCTCAAGCTTAACTGATAATCACCGAGGTGTCAGTTAAGATTGAGTGACCAGAGTTGGGACGGAAAACTTGGTGGCAGCTATTTTGGCTCTGATATCAGTACTTTCTATGGCGAAAACTTGATGGGTTCCTTTCCTTATGGGATTTTTGTGTGATATCACCCCCTTTTGGTTTAGGTCTGACATCATTGAAGCATGCTTGCAGTAATTACAGCGGAAAAATGGAGCAATACATTGCACTGCGTGATAGAGGTAGTACCTCAACGTATATGGGAGATGGTGGCAGTGTACAGAAGACCGTTGGCGACTAGGTAGTCGCTGCAGCCGTTTGTTCGTATATGTGACTCACTGATTCAGGAAGTTGTCGTTTTTTCTTTCTCAGAAAAATGTATCACGTATTTTCACAAGGTTAGTCTTTCATACAGACGGTTTGTTTCAAATCTCACGAACACAAATGTCAGTAGGGTTTTAGCGAGCGTTTACCGCTTCCGTAAACCGCTCCATAAGGCCCTAAAACTAAAACTAAAGTTAACAACTGGTGGGCCACGCAGAT
>JAHWFP010006088.1:10626-33721 GCA_023313725.1 Lithobius niger
TTGCATCTGTATTTAGTTATTTCTTGTGAGTCTTTGGCTTTCCCGTTTTTATTATTTTTATTATTTAATAGCTTGCACACCCAGAATGGTAACCGTAGCTAGTGTGGTGCATAAAGGTTTCATTGAACCCATAGGTCCCCTCCCCACACATGCAAAAAAAAGTCACAAAACTATCAAGTCGTTTTATAACACTGCTCACTATTCATTGCTCTTCCCCCATATTTTGTAAAAAAAAAAAAAAAAGAAACAATGTGCGCCCGTAAGCAAGGCGGTAAAAGAAGCGTAAAAAAGACGTAAAAAGAGTAGTTTTCTCTACGGCAGTTTCAAGAGGGAAATCTACTGTTTCTTCAACTTTAATCGTAAATATTTTACGTCCCCATCAAGTTAGACGAAAAAGAAGATACTTGTCTTCGAGTAGTTTTAACTCGAGACTTCACGGGCTTTTAAGGCGCATTTTTTTTTTCAAATTAACGATTATAAATAATTTTCTCCACGCCAAGTTCGTTGTCCTCTTAAATAAACTAACACTAATCTACAAGCTTTTAATCCGTTGCCTGGCAACCGATGCGCCGTTCAATATTTATTACAATTGTTGGTAACACTGCGAATTTTGAAGACAAGCAGTTTTACATAATTTAAAGCTGCTGCCACGTGCCGCTTAAAGCCTAATTATTAGAGATTAACACCACGTGGCAGAGATTGGTCAAAACGTATTAATCTTGTGACATGGTTTGTTGACGTTTTAACATGGCTTTTGAGGTGATGGGATAATCTTCCCTGGGAATTGTTCCGTCGCACCAAAGTTGATGAAATGAATTTTCCTTTAGCAATGTGTGACAGAAATTGTTGGGTAACCCAGGCGCAAGGGCTTAGCAAAGTATTAATAAATGGGGGGGAGAACAAAAGTAAAAAAAAAATGGAAAAAAAATCAAAGATAATCAAAGACTTTTCCGGCATATTATTATTATTTTTTTTTAGCCGTTCATATACTGCGATGCTACAGACGGTGGAGGGGGGAGAGGAAAGGATTATTTTATTGTCCCTCGCCCAACATATCCCATTGGCCACCTAGAAATCTTATTTTCCCCAAATCTCCTAACGAGGTAGGACGTTCCACTATGGGTTGTAGCGCACAACGTGCGGCGTTGGTACGGAGTATAGCTTTATCTATGCCGATCGACATGGAGCAGGTACATTAGGCCATTGGGCCCAGCAATCCTTTGCGGCTTCCTTCCCAAGTTTGGAACTTGCGGGAGGGAGACGGGGTTAGCGTTTACTTTGTCAACTGGCGTTTCATTTGTATTTATTTTATTTGCAATGAAAACTTACTGTATCAACAATATGTAATACTGAATGCAATATATATTGTAATATAATATATATTGCATAATGTATGTATAATATAATAAACATTATGATATATATTGTAAAATGTAATGTTGCATTCGGACTTAGACGTCATGTTATTTTGCCCTTTCGGTAGCTGGCTTTAGGAGACTACTGGATAAGGCATTCCTTGAAGCCCATTCTTTTGTGGCCAAAGTTCAGTACTAGATATCATCAATCTGTCTAATGGAAACTGGGCTAGCTGTCCGTGGTCAATTTAAGACCCTTTCTTTGCCTTTTGCTGCTAGTGGCAAATCAATTGTGTTATTAGTAAAGGCGGTAGCTTTTACTGTAAGGTTTGACCTCGGTCTCCCATGTTAAAGCGGAAATTTCGATGCTTAATTTCTCTGCCGTCTTCCTACATTTTCCACTGAAATTTGATATATGAGCTTTATGGGACTTGGCCAACACGTGTACTAACTTTTATTAATTTCCGATTTGTCATAGCGTAGATCTGGACTTGAGCTGGAATCGTTATTTTCAATTTTGGCTTCTTCTTCTTCTTGTTGGCACGACACGTTTCTGCTACGCTGTCCACAGATCAAACTATTTGTCCTATAAAGCTGGTTCTTGGCTCATTTTACAGATATTGCTCTGTAGATGTGCCATCTCCATAAGGGCTTTTCTAATTGGTCAAGTGATTTAGGGGTTTCGTAGCTCTAAACGACCAGATTGATTGTTTTACATTGTTTTAAACATTGTTTTTATGCAACAATGCCAATCAGCAAACGCCATATGCATGGCATCGCATCGCCTGAAATTTAAGCAAATGCTAACAATGTTGGTGAGCCAACAATTCACCCGCACGTGAAGAGGAAGCATTATTCTTATTACCAATTGATTTATATAATGTTTTCACGTTACCCTCCCATGCTAAAGTTAAAATGTCCGTTGCACGTTTGACTTGCCGTCCTATATTGCAAATAACGGACAAAGCCGCTAATACAGAACTGCGGACAAACCAAAAGAAAGACTTGCACTGAATGAGCGAGCGAAGCGAACGAAATTCAGTTCATTTGTAACGAGTACGCAAGACTTAGACTGATTGATAAAGATGCAAAACTTTAAAAAAAATAAACTGTATGGTATGCCAAAGTAGCACGAATTAGTAAACAAAAACGAACTCGTTTGATGCTTAAGGTAAGGTTTAACTGATTCGAAGTCAAAACAGCAAAGGAACACAAATAAACTTTCCTGTATGGTTTCAGATACTGCAGTGTTGCTGTACTGTTTCGTCCACGTGAAATCTTACTGCTGTATACAACTTTTACACACGTAAATACAATTAAAGTCATGCCCAAACAAAGGAAGAAAAATGTAAGGTTACACATTCGACCACTTTCTTGGCTAAATTTGTTCAGTGTTCTTCAGTCACGACATCTACTTTTCGTTCATCACTTTACTGATGATACATATAGCGTTTTTCAAGATTTTCAAGCCCTTTTCCAGGCATGGAATTACATTATTACTTTCCAGGGCATTTCTAGATTTTCAAAGCCTCGCACGAACCTTCAATTACGTGTAGTGCTGTTGTAAACCCACTAACACGGTAATGTTTTAAGCATTTTCCAGCGATGTCGTGTAGCCAAGTAGAATGAACCAATCATTAACTGAAGTATCGTGTGCAAAAATAAAATTTGGTAAAAACATTTGAATACAGCAGTAAGGTTTCACGTGGACGAAACAGTACACTGCAGTACACTGCAGTATCTGAAACCTTACAGGAAAGTTTATTTGTGTTCCTTTGCTGTTTTGACTTCGAATCAGTTAAACCTTACCTTAAACATCAAACGAGTTCGTTTTTGTTTACTATTATTATTCAACATCGCCAGAATCTTATTTTACAAGTGCAATGTTTACCGGCATCAACTTTCCGGCACGTGCGTGAATTGATGTTGAGTCACAAGACAAACCACCATATCTATTCTAGTCGACCTTGGCTTGAAGACGCCATCTGTTACGACTTCATGATCATGGAAAGCTGTTGCATGCGGCGGTGCCGGACAGATTTGTGTCAGGTATCAGAATTGTTAAAACACAGGAGCAACTAATTCTACAGACCCTTAGTTTTTTTTTTTACTTTTGAGGAAGCATGTAAGATTACTCTTACTTAAGAAAAGGTTGAGGGTAATGTAAGTGGTTTTCAGAGCTCATCTGCTCACAAGTTTCATATAAGCATCTTAATTCATGTGAAAGGAAAACGTGCTATTGCAGTTGTTATTCAAATCACATTTGTCCTGAGTGCAAATGGAGAAAGTCTGACTTTGCGGGGAAGCGGATCATCTCAGATTGTGCAATTCTAGTAAAGCAGCCAGAAGCAGTATGGCCCCCCACTTCTTCTAAGCCTAAAGCAGCAAACTCAGACACTAAAAAGAAAAAAAACCATAAGGAATCTAAAAACAAAGCATATTTAGTAGTGGAAGAATCTGGGCAATCTGATTCAGATGCCATTTGTGATGATTCAGATGAGAGTTTGAAGGTGGAATGAGAAGGGATCATCACCACCTTTCCACTGACAGGTGGAAAGGTGGTGATGATTCTTTCTCATTTTACCTTGAAACTCTCATCTGAATCATCACAAATGGCGCCCGAATCAGATTGCCCAGATTCTTCCACTACTAAGTATGGGGAGAGATGGGGCACCTACAATACAAACTCGTCTCTGCGGATCCTTTCTCATTCCGTCTCCCAACTTCTTCCTATGCTGCTTGTAAGTGACTGCCTGCACATTCTATTGAACTGTGCGATTTTATTATTTTATTTTTAGTTGGCTATTATGTTCACCTTGCATCCTTAAGATCGTATGGGAAGAACCTTTCAGAATGCATGTGTGTTTGCCTTGCTTAGGTGGTTAACCATGTTTTAAAAGATTTTTTGTCTGGTGTTCACTTGATAATGCCCCTGATCTGAGGGGGATGAATCATCGTGAATTTTTATAATCACTTACACTTAATGACTTTAATTTCTACGTTGTTTATATATTTTGTTACTCACACTGAAATATTTAAGCCTTTCCCTGATCTTTTTAAGCCAGGGCTTGGCACACTCAAGGGTTACAAAGCCAGTATCAGGCTTAAAGCTAACGCCTAACCAAAATTTTGTAAGGCTCCACATGTGCTGCTCAGCGGCGTGTACAGACTAAGGTGGGCCCCTGGCACAGTACTAAGGGTGTGTCCCTGCACAGGGGAACATTGATTATAGTGCGGACCTCCCCAGAAATGCAGAAATTTTTGGAAAATCCACATTAAAATTGTACAAAATGCTTAACATTGAAACCAATATAATCAGCAACGGTTAGTTTTAAAACTTTGCTTTTAAGTTTGCTTTCATTTGATGGGTAGGTCAGGGCCCTGGCCCAGGTCCTGGCACTTGCCAGTCTGACTATGATGTACACCCCACTGGTGCCCCTAGCACTTAAAGGCAAGAGTCGAGGCTGAATTTGACCAGCTGGTGCATGAGGGAGATTTGAAATCGGTTCACTGTTGCACTTGGGCTACTCTTGTAGTGCTTGTGTTCAAGTCTAACGGGAATGTTAGGATAGTAGGAGACTTAAGTATAACTGTCGACCCGGAATTAGAAATTGAGCTATTTCCCATTTCACGTGCAGAATAATTATTTAGCAAATTGGTAGGGAGTGACAGATTCTAGATCGTTGACTTGTCTAATGCTTTCTTGCAAGTAGAGGTCAAACCCGCCCTTACAATCAACATATTTGGGGGCTTATTCCAATGGCAAAGGATTCCTTTTGGCCTTGCAAGTGGTACTGGAATTTTCAGAAACGTATTGATCATATTTTAAGGGATATCCCACTTTCTCCACTCTATTTAGATGATATTTTGGTATCAGGGAAAGGAGAGAAGCACGGCCAAGCATTAGTTCAAGTGCGCTCTATCTTGCAAGATACACGTGTCAGGGTAAAGAAAACAAAAGCTAAATTTGACCAAGACAAAATCAAATATTTGGGCTTTCAGATAGATAAACATGGCATCTTCAATTTACCGGAGGTGTTGGATGCAAAAATGTATCAGAATTGAAGTCTTATTTAGGGGCTATGAACCAATATGGTAGGTTTGTGCCTCATCTGGCATCTCTGTTGGCTCCTCTAAATACACTTCTTTCAATCAAAACACCTTCGCTCTGGACATCTCAATGTTAGCAGTGTGGCTAATGCCAAAAAGGTATTTTTGGATTCGAAGGTTTTAGTGAACTAGGCTTCCAACCTACCCCTTAAACTTGTCTGCAAGGCAAGTTCCATCGGTGTTGGGACCTTGTTAATATATACAATGCCTGAGAATAAAGGTACGCCTATAGGTTTTGTGTCTCGGTCACTGAGTAAGGCGGAGCTTTCCTCGCTCAGTTTGATGTTTTTGGGGTAAAATGCTTTCACCAATTTTTTTTATGGAAGAACGTTTATATTGCAGACAGACCAGAAAGGTGTGCTTTGGGTGTTTGGCAGTAAGGCAGCCATTCCTACTACGGCTGCTGTGCATGTTCAGCATTGAGTACATCTCTGAATGGTTATCATTTTGAACTGCAGCATATCCCACGCAAAGATAACGTAACAGCTGATTATTTATCTAGAACGTCGCCACCTTCTGAAAAACTCCCTGGATACAATGTCATGAACTTATAAGTTATTGATTCACTTCCTGTCTTATCTGACCAGCATGTGAAATGTACTATGAGGGATAACGTTCTAGCAAAGGTTTATCGATTCACTAATGAAAGATGGCCTTCTAAGAATAGTGATGAATCTTTAAAACTCTTCTTTATCCGCCATGTAGAGCTATCACTATAGGGTCGTGCAATATTTTAGGGTCACAGACTGGTAATACCAGAAATATTAAGACCACAGTCATGCTGTGATTGAGTTACATCTGGGGCACTGCTGCTTGTAAGAATAAAAATGCTTGCGCGTTCTCCAGGCATTGATGCCGACTTGGAAAACCTTGTAAAAACTTGTGAGGCATGTCAACTGAACAGGAAGGGTGATGTTGCAGGACGAAAAGATGTTTGGGAGCGACCAGCAACAGCACGGTCCAGAATTAATTGAGATTTTGCTGGCCCTAGCTTTGGTGGTCGAATGTTCCTAATTGTGATTGATGCCCACTCTAAATTCCCGTTTGTATATCAAATAAAATCAATAACAAGCACGTGTATTTCAAAATATTCAAAGATTTGTTTGCTACTTACGGATTATGCAAGGCACTGGTATCCAACAATGGATCGGTTTTTGTAAGTGCTGAATTTGGACAATTCCTGAATGAGTTCTAGATAGAAAAAGTGAAGCACACGTCACGGAATAAAAATATGAAAAAGCCAAGAGTGCTACAAACAATTCAAAACGACGTTTCGAAAAAATCCTTTTTTCGTATTCAGGTTTCAAGATAAAATTCCCATATCTTGGCCACCAAGTAGCCTGTTGTAGCCAAGTAGGCTACATAGCAAGTTAAAAATGTGTTAAAAATAAGAAAAAAACATAATTTCTCCCTCTCAAAAGAGACAGAAAAATATGGCGAAGGTCAAGCCCACCTGCTTCTTGGGAAACCAAGTTGCACGTGAGCTGTATGCAAATATGGCTACTTGCATCGTTATGGGCAGTCGATTTCAAAACGTGGATTGTTTTACGTTTTAATTTTTTCTTTTATAATTTCCCAGTTTGAGATTTTTGATTATGGGGAAATATTCTTTAAGAAACTTGTTATCCGGAATTAGGTGGTTGTGGACTGGTGGCTGATGCGTATGAATGACTAAAGTTTCTAAATTGATTCGGGCACGAGTTTGTTTTTATTTGAACAGAACTTGGATGAGTTCGGCACCAGACACATTAGAAATATTCCACATTTTCCAAGCAGCAATGGCACAGCGGAAAACCTGGTTAAGAGCTTAATAAGACCACTAAAATATAGTATATCTGAAGGTTCATCCGAGGAAAATACCCTGCTAAAAATTCGACTCAAGCTCAACAACCACATTGTACGGCCGGCGTTAGTCCAGCTAAGCTATTCTTAGGAAGAAATCCAAGAATGTGTTTATCATTGATGGCCATTAACACAAATGACTAGGTCGAAAAAGCACAACTCCGTAAGTTAAAACCTACTATAAATAAACAAGAAATAATATATGCTATTGACCAACCCGTTCAGGGACTATCGCATCGATAGGTAGAAGCAGTTGCGATTCAGAAGGATGGAAATCTGCGTTATTGCTTAAAATAGAAACAGGTGAACTTTGGAGACGACATTCTGATCAATAGTACAATCGTATGTTGACAAATACATCACATTCCCTTTCAGTTTACTCTTCTGGTTCTGCTGAATTACGGGAATTGCGTTAATGGAACGACCATCCGCTTTATGATTCGTGTGGTGGCGCTAGCGTACGGGGAGAAGAAGCTATTCATGAAGCTCTTGAAGAATCATGGCCTACCATATTTGCAAAGCCTCCCACGTCTACGTCATGTGATTTACTGGAAAAGAGCATGTGTTTGGAACAATGAGATACTTCTACACGGAAAACGTAGTTTGCACATCGGAAGTCTGTTAATCTGGATATATGTCCGACTGTCCGTTCTTTCGCCAATCGTCGGAGATATGCACCACAAAAGCATTGTCCCCCTCGACACTATGCCCGCTCTTCAAACGGGGAGTTTTATCGATTTTAAACCGTCCGTGTTTCTTTCCCCGTTGTACCATGTTGTTCGAATGAGTAGTTTATGTAAGGAGTTTCAGCATGTCAACTTCTAACGCACTGTTGTAGACATGGGTAGCAAGCAGTCAACTTATAATTTCCGTTCATTTATGCTTTAATGACTTCATTTTATTCATTGAGCCAGATTATGCGTGATGTTATGCTTATTTTGGTTCCGAGGGGGGGGGGGGAACTAATACTACACTATGGTTTAATGTTTGTATTTATCTTGATGAAAGTGTATTGCAGTTATCATCCTTTTTAAGGAGTGAGGTGGGGGTGACTGTGGTGTCTGCGGTTTTCTAGGTACCACGAGTTTACATTGCCAATTCATGATGTTAATCAATCTGTTAACCAGGGGGTGTTACGTCCTCTTATGTATGCACTAATGGTAATGCATCCTGGTTGTTGGGATGTATTCTGGTCCTTGTAATAAATCTATAATAGGACGTAGCTGGCAGGGACACCTGATGTCTGTCACTCCAACTATAGCAGTAAGCTGTTATTCTTTTACTTCACTCTTCTGTGTGTGGTGAACTCTGACCACATAACATACATTACAACTGGATATGACTGGATAGGAGATTTAGTACAGTGTGACCAACAGTCCATCTGAGCAATGATGCTACTACTGCTATAGCACAAATTGAGGTGTACGCAAATTGAGATGTAGCATTAAGGGTAGTATTAAAGGGTAGCATGAAATTAATTACAGATATCTTTAAATGAATTTCTGATATCTGCAAAGAATTGCAGGTATTCTGTAATAAAAGACAGAATGACTGGCCATGATGCGATATCTGGCAGCCGAGGTGTGACAACCAAAACTGTAAAATAAACCCTGAACCTGACCGTAGTTAATCATAGACAAGTCAGCTTATTTCATTTGCTCACGCCTTAAAAGTTGTCGTACGCCAGAGGTGTATGCCGGAAAAAATTCCTCAGCGGTTGCGAAGAAAATTTTTTTTTCGCGGTACGACTTCGTTAGTCAGCACGCCGATATTTGGAGTTTTTGAGTTTCATCAATTTTAGTCAGCAGCGTCCGCGGTGGCGTTTGCGTGAAGCATAAACCTGCTAGGTTGAAAAATAAATTTACTATTTGTAAGCCTGTATAATACACAAATTAAGCGCATGCACACAGACAAGCATTAAAAATTTCAACTACAAACTGTATTCACTTTCTGGAGTAACCATTGAGTAAAACGAGTCCTTGTTCCCTGGAATTGGAGTTCAAATTATAGTTCGTTGCGTTCGAGTGAACTCTAATCCATTTTTATTTGTGTTCCTTGACAGCTGTGAGTATGGGGATACGAGCTCTTATGCTTTATTCGAAATCAAAAAAGTTTCTTTGAAACAAGGGCCTTAGTGATTGCAGGGAGGGGCGGGGGAGGTAGTTCGGGGCGGAGCCCTGTCAGCTAGCGTATTTTAAAGTAAGCAGCGTGAATTTTAAACCTTGTACTGCCACTTAGGGATGCAGCTATTCGTATACAAATTTCATACAATAAATTTCAAATTAAAAAAAAAATTAACAAGGGCCTCCCATAGTTTGGGCTTCCCCGGGTTCCCGGTCAAGCCAATCAGACACTGGAAGCACGCCGTGGAACCAACCTGACGGAAGGCGGGGAACGATGCGGTTGATTTTGGCCAACGGCGGCCACAGTGTGGCGTGGCGTGGCGGCGCACACTTCTGTCAATAACAGAATGGGATGTTAACCTTTTCAAATCCGATCTTCTGCACTGATGTTTGCCAACTCCCAGTACCTCCCAACGTGTTGCGACCTTGCACTGTGCAAGCAGGCAAACACACTTAAAAGCAGACAACCCTGACACAGTAGTGCGAAGCACCCAACCACAAGTACACACAGTGCACAACAGCCGCCTCCATTCATTGTACGGCGCACTTTTACAACTCGCCTGTCAGTTTTATCATCTTCGAACTAGTTCAAGGTTGATAATCCAACCAGTGAACTTTACACAATATTGCAAAATCTGTTTCTCTATACGTATAGCCTAGCTATTAAAGGTTTTGTATTTTAAAAAAATATATAAATAAAAGCAAACGCCTACTTTTTTTCTGACCTTAACATTTAAAATGCCTTTCATTTATGATTCCAAATCCGTTCTACATTCGATTTCCGTACAACAACGGGCGCCAATTTGCACAGATTCAGCCTTGCCTGACGGCGCGCGCGCTGTGGAAGTCAGCATAAATTGGCAGTTTTGTATCGCTTAGTTACGCAAGGTTTATCAGTTAGGCAGTTATCTTGTTGTTTGATCGCCGTATATTCGCAAGGTTGCTCCCGTTTCCCAAAGACAGGAAAGTCGTAAATTGTATTCAAAGTTCAAAAACTTCCGATAGCTTAATTTTATGTGGCATATTGAGAGGGCCGTGCCTGGTGACCTTGGCGGCCATACTACTTTGTGTTAACACTGTAACGCTATCTTCCTTTAAAAATGATATACAATAACTAGCAGTGGCGTGCACAGGGGCGGAGAGGGGTATTGCCCCTGTCCTTTTTTTTGCCCTTTTTGAAAAAAAAAAACATGCCGTATTTTGCTTTTCCGCACTGAAAAAAAAACTGGTCGCAGCGAGAGAAAGGGCCTAGAACCCTAAAAAGGGGGGAAAAAAAGTTAGGAATCCCAAGAAAGGGGCCAAAAATGGTAAAAAAAAAAGTGAGTGACAAAAAAAAAGTACACAGAAAAATAAGGCCTCAGCGTGCTCTTTCACTTCCCTTGCCCTTTCAGATGTCTGTGCACACTATACTGGTAACTAGTTAGGTGGTGTTGAAGGCACGGTTTTCAACACTGGTTAGGTATGGTAACTCACGTGTATGGCAATATTCAACCGAATTAAGCCTCTTAAAAATTTTGCGCATACTTGTTAATAAACGCTGATTTTCGTTTGCTTCGCTCACTCAATCAGCGCGTCCTCTGACTCCTATCAGCCTCCCCACCACTAATAATCAACCTTCCCTCTTCTGTAATCACTTTTATTATATTCTTCCATGTTCATGTTCGTGGAACCATCAGCCATCACGTGTCTCTAATCCCCCTTCCCCCCCACGACTAAGGGATCCCTCCCCTGTTCGAATGATCAATTCTATCATAGTATTCCATGTTCATGTTCATGCTGGGAGAAAGAGGAGGCACAATGCGGTATCGAAGCTGACCCTTCGAGAAGCATACTGTCATGAAAAGCTTCCTAATGCCTCCCTCCTACCAGAAGTGCAATTGGTTCTTACCTATCTTAAAAGTCGTGCTTAACTGTAGTAGTCTTGATTTCTACGACCTTATTATGAAGACGTTTATTAAAGTGTCTTCGTTCCTTGAGACTATAGTTCACGTATTCTTTACAGACACTTTAAAAAAAAAAATCGTTTTTGTCTTAAAAACATCAAAAACGTTTGTGTCTTAATTTAATAGCGTAATATAAAACCTTTATTTTGTTTTTTTTTTATAAATAAATTTCTTCCAGCCAAATAAGTCATCTGAAGGAAAGTAATACTTGTGATTCTTGATTGGCTCAATCTTGGACCTCAGTTTTGAAACCTCCTACACACAAGAGCAATTGGGTAGCTGTAATAATACTGAAGTTGCTAAATAAATACACTATGGCCAACACCATTACATGTTGACATACAGGAACAGAGCGTGTAATTATACCTGGAGATGGGAAGGGTAATTTCCCCCAGTGGGAGGGGGGAGGGGGGCAGCTGCACATATTTTATTGATTCTCCTCCACTCTCTCCTCCCCTCCTCCCCTCCGTCCTTCCTTCCGCTCCCTCCCTTGCTTTTTTTCTTCCCTCCCCTCCTCCCCTCCGTCCTTCCTTCCGCTCCCTCCCTTGCTTTTTTTCTTCCCTCCCCTCCTCCCCTCCGTCCTTCCTCCCGCTCCCTCCCTTGCTTTTTTCTTCCCTCCCCTCCGTCCTTCCTCCCGCTCCCTCCCTTGCTTTTTTTCTTCCCTCCCCTCCATCCTTTCTTCCGCTCCCTCCCTTGCTTTTTTTCTTCCCTCCCCTCCTCCCCTCCTTCACTCCGTCCTTTCTTCCGCTACCTCCATTGCTTTTTTCTTCCTTCCCCTCCTTCCCTCTTACCTCCGTTCCTCCTTCCCTTCTATTTTTACTGAACCCTTCCTTTACTGAATCCTCCACAAAAGTTCTTTCGGCTCGCTTCATTTTTATTCTCAACTACGAAACAATTTTTCGGTGATCGATAATGAGGTTGCATGGTTCTCGTGAACTTAAATTGTTGATCCTCGTAACTGTTGCATTCCTTGTTGTTAAATAAATACGGATGCGAACCTATTTACGTTGCCTTTTGGACTTAAATGTCAGACTGCCTGAGCGGGGAATCGAACCCACGAACTTTGGAATCAAAGGCCGGAGTCCTACCGCTCAGCCATACTGACATGGCCTTTTTAAAAGGAAACGTCCATAGGAAGCGTTTAACACGCATACATATACATATAATCATACACTTATTATTATGTAGTATAAAATTTAATACCAGAAGTGGTTAACGCTCGCTGAAACCCTTTGAACCCAATAAGCTCACCAAAAAGGGTTTCTAACAATTGGTTTCTAACAATTAGTTTCAAACAATTGGTTTCTAACAACTTCCAGCTGATTTTCCTCTATTTCCGGCCGAAAATACATCCGATTTTCTACCTACTAAAAAAAAAAAAACCAGTTCAGCTGCTTGTTTATCAAGTCGATTCTTAAAAACAGTGTTTAAACACGGTGTTTAAGAATTACAGACGAATGGACAGCACCGTCGCAATGAAGCGTGGAGGACACGAGTTCGAATAGGCAATGACGTGAACAGGAGGTGGGAGGGCATTGCCCACGACCTTCTAGAAAAATTTCTTTTTTGAAAAATAAAATGTCCGTTTTGAAAAAAATGACCTTTTGTGCCGACACTAGCAGGTGCAGCGGTGCTTGAGAAAGGGCCTAAAGGCATAACAAAGGCTAAAAAAAGGGAAAACTGACTAAAACGGGCAAAAAAGGGTAAAAAGAGGAAGGAAAAATATCTCCAGAAAAACAACCCACTAAAACTTATTGTGCCCTCTCGGTTTTCTGTGCACTTTGTTGCGAATATGGTATATTATTTTTAAAAAGTACCCCATAGCGTTCGTGCTGTGGTACCCAACCGGTTACACTAGTGCACGTTCCGTTCTGGGAGACGGCGAACTCAGAGGAGTCAACGACCTCAATTAATTTGCAAACTGTTTACTTAGTTTTAATTCCTTTTACCAGCCTCTTTTGTTTCCATTGTATTTCCATTAAGTTTGTAAATCCTAGATCTTAAGCCGCTTGCGCCGAGATGTGTGAATGAATGAATAAAAAGCCTGAAAGGTGCACATGTATTTCGCAATGTCTCGGGTGAGTATGCGACCCTTTATCAAGGCTGAATAAAAAATAAAATTTTTTTTTTTTACTAGAAACTCAAGTCATTTTACCAAATTCACAGGAAATAAACTCAACCAATACCAATGAAACACAACGCACCGTTAGTACCCAAGAACGGTTCAGGTGCGTCGTGTTCCGTTTGGTGTTGATTGGGTTTCATTTCCTGTGCATTTTGTAAAATGTCTTGAGTTTCCACTCAATTTTTAAAATTATATTTACGCTTGATAAAGGGTCGCAGTGACCCGAAACGTTGCGAAAATATTGTATACTTGTTGCACCTTTCAATATTTTTATTCATTTATTCACATTTCGGTGCTTTTATCCTTCAAAATTCGAGATGTATGAATTATTCGAGATGCACTGAATTATTCATCCTAAACCGTACTACTAAAAATGTCCTGAAATATGTAGTCGAGCAGAAAAAAAAATTTCTTGGAAAAAGTACACAACGGATAATAATACCGAGTCGTCTCAACACTGCTGTTTGCAAATTGCATTGCGCCTGGACCAACAGCAGTAAAACTTGATTTTCACGCTTTTTTAAGGTATAGGGTATAGGATATTTTGAACGTATAGGGTATCGGTGAAAGTCGTTCGGCCACTGGCTGCATGAGGTCAAGTTTTGAAAAATGAGGTTGAAATTGATAAAAACAAGTGAAGCATTATGCATTAAACGAACAGCAAGGCACCTTATATTTCCAAGAAATTAAAAATTGTGTCTTCATTGCCAAATAAAAATTAAAAATTTTTTTTAAAAACGGACGAACACAACACTGCAGGACGTCTTCACATGGGGGCTGCCATATTGGATGTGTGCAAGGGATGATGGGAGTTTGGAACCAGAAGATACCAAAGTGGGGGAGGAAAGTGGGAATTTATTTATTTGTTTGTTTGTTTTTTAACATTTTCTATGTAAAAAGAAACAAAGGGGGGGGGGGACAAGTTAAGTCAAACAAGCAGAAAGAAAACAGAGATCTTTATTTGCAATTTGCCTCTTTGAAAGAGCTCTATTTTCTTTCTGCTCGGTTGAATTAACTTGTCCCTCCCCTAGTTTGTTTCTTTTTACATAGAAAATGTTAAAAAACAAACAAACAAATAAATAAATTCCCACTTTCCTCCCCCACTTTCATATCTTCTGGTTCCAAACTCCCATCATCCCTTGCTCACATCCAATATGGCAGCTCCCATGTGAAAGAGTCCTGCAAATGTTGTGTTCGTCCGTTTTTTTTTAACTTCCTTTGATAATGACCACAAAATTTTAATTTCTTCGAAATATTATGTCCCTTGTTGTTCGTTTAATGCGTAAGTATCTATAAAATAATAAACTTTATTCAGAGAGTGTTGCCGAAATCTATGTAGTCTATGTAGTCCTTGTGTGGCTGCACATTTCAGTCATAATTTTACAATCAAGAAAAAGAAAAATATGTGCCCAAAAAAAAATCACACAGTATGGAAAAAAAAATCAATTACGGACACAAAAACAATAAATAAAAAATAAAACTAAACAGTTGTCAATTAGCCATTCTTTTATTTTATGTTTGCCAGAAGGGTAGTGAGTTAAATCAAGCAATTTTGATGGAATTAAATTGAAAATTGCTGGAATGTAATAACTTTATTTTTTGAGCCGTAATTATTTAATCAGTGTAATCTTGAACCTTAATGTTTTATCGTGAAGGAAACTCATTTTAAGTTCATCTTTAATTTTGAAATAGTTGCAAAAGTAATTTCTTTGTGTAATAACAAAGTCTCTCAGTTTAGTTACATTTAAAATTCTGTGTTCCTTAAATAATTTCTTAGAATATTTGTAGTGGTTGTGTTTTCTAAAAGGACCTTTAAAACTTTATTTTGTACCTTTTGTGGCCTACCAATACGGGTTAAAGAAGCAAAACCATACATTTCAATACCATGTCTAAGATGACCAATGCATCAAAGACGATTCATTTGTTATTAATATTCAATATCGATTTAATTTTCATGAATGCTTCACACGTTTTTATAAATGGGGTTGTGACCCACAGCGAGAGATGGAACAAGGTTTTATATTGACATGGACACTCCAACGTCAAGCCATACTGCCCTCCTTTAGTCACTCCTGGATTTACTCAAAATTTCCTTTAAAGGTTTAAATGTAGGTTTGCAAGTTGTCGTTGCCTTTTTTTTTAATTGTATCCAATTGTTTTAAGATACGTTAAGTTGTTGTTTAGCCTTTTCAGTGGCTTTTCTTATACATTCAACCGAAAGGAGGCCAGAGTGAGTTTGAGTCCAATGACCCGAGGACTGAACCGGAATTCCTAGAACGAATAAATGAACGCGAACCGGTCAAGCCTTTCCATTTTAACTGCCCTAAAAGTCGAAAGCTTTTCAGGGTTCCACTGCACTGCCCAATTCATTCCATTGTTCCGTTTATTATACACGAGGGAAAATTAAGTGCTGTTGAGTGTTTAACGAGTGAACTTTGACACCCATAAAGTCCGATATAACCTCTAGTACGTTACCGATAAACCCGGGACGTAGACGTTTGGGATACAGAAGCGCCTGGTAGGGGGAAGGGGAAGGCGCTTAGAGTTATTTACGATGCGACGAGAAAACACGGAAGTCAAATTAACTCGTCGAAGATATAATCTAAGAATGTTGTTTGTGTTGTGATAACGTTGTTATGTTGTCATTAACACCTATAAATGTGGCAGACTAATTAATAATAATAATAATTACAAACAAAAACGTCAAGTGTGCCGTAAAAAAAGGGTTATATGATTACATGTTAAAATGTACATGGTTAAAAATTGATGATTTTTTAGTTTAAGTAATCAAATGTACAACTGAGAAAATTGCATCTGTTTAAGTTCTGTTGTGCATTGCGAATGAAAAATATTCTTAAAGCACAACAGACTTAAACAGATGCAAGTTTATGAATTGTGCATTTGATTATTTAAATTGAAAATCATTAATTTTTAACCGTGTAACAAAAACGTCAAGTATATGCCTGAAAAAAGGGCTACATGGTTGAAATTTCACTTTACTGAGTTTAACAAATAATAAAGTGAAATTTCAAACCCGTAACCCTTTTTTAAAGGCATATACTTGACGTTTTTGTTAGTAAAAGTTCTCCCTTTTTAATAGCGTGCAGTAATGTGGAATGAAAACAGGAAAACTGGAATTAATGTTACTTAAATTTGCCCCAAAATCAATCCAGTCTAAGCCTTGCCGCTGAAAGTATTTTTCTTTCCATTTGTAAAGGTGTGAATTTCGCGCACATGCAGTGATTGTTGTTACGCATGCAGGCACTGATGTTTCAATTACGTTTCTATCTAGGGTATTGAACGACTGATCTGTTAATATTCTTACCACTTCTAAATTATATTTTCATCTTTTGTTATAACAAGTTTGAATCACTTGTCTTTAACTGTTTTACGCTGAGAAATTCAATTTGTTTGTTAACTATGCTATTTTTAAGTAGTTAGCGTGAAGTTTGCTTTAACTGAGCTTATTTCAGTTTTGCATACAGAACAACTGTAAGTTATGTCCGGCGTATGTTGGTTGATATATTGTTTCATCATGGGTATTGTTGTTAGCAATAAATACCCCATTCTATCCCTTCTAGCTGCCAATTCGAGGCCAACGCAGATTAGGCTAGTTTAGTTTAAAACCATATGCCTTTAGCTGAAACACAATTCTTTTATTTTACCCATATGCTGTTTAGCAAAGTCATAACACGTGCACGAAGAATGTAGCAGCGTTTGCTAATTGGCATTGTTCCCTACTTACAATGGTTAAAACAATGTAAAACAATCAAACTGATCGTTCAGGATCCCGTAACTCCGGAAAGGCTCGACCAATTGAAAAAGTGGTTCCCTTAAGGATGAAGGCCAATAGTAGGGTAAATATGACTCGCAACCCTCAACAAATTGCAAGAAAACGTTTTAATACTGTTTCCGTAGCTTTAGGTATGTAGAATAACATACCAAAATAGGCAAAAATCGGAGCCCCAGAAACCGAAGTGCCAAATTTCGGTTTTTCCAATTTATCTCCTGAACGAAGACTTCTACACGAAAATTTCCAGATAAAAAAGTTAAAGAGAATTAAATTTCCCAAAGGAAAGCTTCTTATCATTATTCATGCACACTGAACCGTTACCGAGTTACGTCTACTTGCATCCGGCACATCTCTGCCATCAATGGTGGTGGATCATTTTCAACTTTCAACTATAGCCTATTCTGACGTTTATAACTTAGGTGGACGACTCCAATTTGATTCGTTCGAAAGGTGGGAATGTCTTCTTTGCAGCAAGGGTAATTAAAAGGGTTTATCATTGCTAGGGACCGAGCTATGCCCGTTTTGTTGGGGGCTGGCATCACAGTCACCGTTCGATTATTCGCTCATTTTCAACTTTCAACTGCTATTCTGACGTTTCTAATTTAGATGGATGATTCCAATTAGATTTAAATTTATTCGAACGGTTGGAATGTCTTCTTTTCATCAAGGGTAATTAAACGGGTTTGTCATTGGTAGGTACAGAGCTAGGACCTTTTTACTAGAGGCTGATATCACAGTCACTGTTCGATTTTATGCTAATTTTCAACTTTAAACTGCTATTCCGACGTTTGGAATTTAGGTGGATGACTCCAATTAGATTTATTCGAAAGGTGATAATGTCTTCTTTTCATCAAGGGTAATTAAACGGGTTTATTATTGGTAGGTACCGAGCTAGGCTCTTTTTACTAGGGGCTGTTGTCACAGTCACCGTTCGTTTTTTGCTCACTGTCGACTTTCAACTGCTATTCTGACGATTCTAATTTAGGTGGACGACTACAATTAGATTCATTCGAAAGAAGACATTCCTACCCTTTGAATAAACCTATTTTGAGTCATCCACCTAAATTACAAAGGTCGAAATGGCAGTTTAAAGTTGAAAATGAGCGAAAAATCGAACGGTGACTATGATACCACCTCCTAGTAAAACGGGCGTAGCTCGGTCCCTAACAATGATAAAACCTTTTATTTACTCTTGATGCAAAGAAGACATTCCCACCTTTCGAATGAATCTAATTGGAGTTCTGCACCAAAATTAGACACTTCGCGACAGCAGTGGAGAGTTGAAAATGAATGAAAATTTGAACGGTGGCTGTGATACCAGCCACTAGTAAAATGGTCGTAGCTCGGTCCCTAACAATGAGAGACCCTTTTAATTAACCTTGATGCAAAGGATACATTCCCATCGTTCGAATGGATTTAATTGAAGTCGTCCACCTAAATTAGAATCGTCAGAATAACAGTTGAAAGCCGGCAGAAAGCGAAAAATCGAACGGTGACTGAGAAACCAGCCCCAAGTAAAAAGGGCCTAAGCTCTGTACCGACCAATGATGAATCCTTTTAATTACCCTTGATGAAAAGAAGACATTCCCACCTTTCGAATGAATCTAATTGAAGTCATCCACCTGAATTAGAAACGTCAGAATAGTAGTTGAAAGTTGAAAATGATCCACCACCATTGATGGCAGAGATGTGCCGGATGCAAGTGGACGTAACTCGGTAATGGTTCAGTGTGCATGAAAAATGATAAGAAACTTTTCCTTTGGGAAATTTACTTCTCTTTAACTTTGCTCCCTTGAAATTTTCGTGTAGAGGGTTCCGTTCAGGAGATAAATTGGAAAAACCGAAAATTGGCACTAATTTCCGACATTTTTCCAAAATGGCGGCGGTTTCTGAGGCCCCGATATTATCTTACATACCTTAAGCTATGGAAAACAGTATTAAAACGTTATCTTGCAGTTTGTTTTGGGTCCAGCGAAAAATCGACATACATTTACCCTACTATAAGGACATTTCTAGCTTAGATCATGTTTCAGATTTTAGGTAGGTGCAATAGTTAGGTGCACTAGCGCATTTACCAGATGAGCTAACAAGGACAAGTTAATGAAGGGTGATTAATAGTAGCGCTTATTGATGACAAGGCACTGAGTGTGAGGCGACCTTGAAGCCACCCATACTGCAACGCGGTCAGCCATATTGTTTAGTACGGGACTACTAAATAAAATAAATTTAAATAATTTAAATTTAATTTAAATTTAATTTATTTAAATTTATTAAAATTTATTTAATTTAAATTTAAAATAGCCTAATTTAAAATTTATTTAATTTAAATAATTTTAATTAGGCTATGCGTAGGGATGACGTCGCTAGCCTCTCTAGCAGGCTCCACTAAATATATTTTTATTCACAAAGAGAAGATAGATAGGAAAGCCTTTCTGCGGCAGCATGAAAACAAGTCTGGGCAAGCACTGAAGCTAAGCAGCAAAGCCTAACTCTAGGGCGTAGAACCAAGTAATAAGACTTTAACAACCATGTCTCTATCACGATAAAATTATAGTATTAAGAAGCCAAGGCTCTTTAACTAATTTTTACAAGTGTCGTAACAAATAAACTAATGGCACCAACCCTATTTAAGCTAAACTAAACCAAAGTCCGATAAAGAAACTGTATAAAATAACACTGACTCACTTTAATTCACCCTGTTTATAAATTCAAACAACCCATTAGCTAACTTTTTTTATAGAATTTCACAAGTGGTGTTCTTAATAATATCAACTCAGTTTATTTCACCCTGCCTCTCTCTAAAAATCAAACCATGCCATTATTTAAAAAAAATAATACAAAAATCAAGAAGGCAAGCCTTTTTAAGTTAGCCTAACTTGGCCTACTGTAAAACCAAAGTCTACCAACACCACTCCCAATTCTGATCAATTTATACCAATCCATTAACTGAAATAAAAAAAATACACAAGGAGTTAAGCCCCGTTAAAAAACGTGATTCTCAAACCCCAAAGTCTACCACTAATACTCCAATTATTTTTTTTAATTAATTTCTTTCGAAGCAATTTAATGCTTGTATGGCTGAACCGGCTCAATTTTGAACATGCCAGACTTTTTGGAGAAGAAGAAATATCTGGTAAACGGAGGTGCCCAACCGGGGATTCGATCCAGGAAACCTCCGATCGTCATAGGGGCCGAAAGATTGTCCAGAATAGTTCCCATATCCGCTGAAGGAGCATGGTAGCCTCTCACGATACCCTGGCCGGTAGTCCTGGCGGGGACTTTGCCAACGTCCCCTTTTTCAGGGGTTCGACCAGATCTGAAAACCTCCAGCAACCAGGATGAGCTCTCTCACAACTAAGCCACGATGACCTTCTAACATAACTCTTAACCGAAGGCTACTTGGAAATTATCTAAATTAAAAAAATGACACAAAGACGTAGGCCCCTTTAAAAAGTGGTTCTCTAAAACCAAAGTCTACCAACACCACCCAATTACAACCTAACTCTTGACTAAAGTCTACTAAAGAAACTGCCTAAAATTAAAAAAAAATGCACAAGGAGGTAGCCCCCTTTAAAAATTGGTACCCCAACTCTACCCCAATTATAACCTAACTCTTGACCAAAGGCCACTAAATAAACTGCCTAAAATAAAAAAAAAATTAAATCAATTCACCAGAAGGTAAGCCCCTTTAAAAACGTGATTCTCTGTTTTAACAAGTCTACTAACAGTATGCCTGTTCTCCCCACCACGTAACTCTTAAAATCAACTTAAGCTAATTCAGTATATAGAATAAAATAACAAAAATATTACTATTATTAAAAAAGGCATGGTTGTTTAAAATCTAAAACGGCAAAAATATTGCCTTGAATTGGTTACTACGTCTGCCGCTACCGTATGCTGTGGTGTGCTGTCTTTGCAGTTGAGTGGCGAATTTACAACTGTCAAATTACAAGAGAGACACCCGATGCCTGCAAAGTGTACTGTTACGCAATGAATCGTAACCCTTCGCGGGAAATCCCCACCCATCTCCACAAGTCTAAACATGAATACCACAACTTGACAGGGGGATGGATATAATTATTATCAAGGCATTTTTAAATAACACATTTCCAAACAAACAGTTATTTTTAAAAACATACATATTACTTACTAACCCACCCAAAACCAAAACTGGTAGAAAAACCCGCTAAGTGTCCAAAAACGGTCGGCCTTTGAAAGTAGTGATATCATTCCACCAGGGAAAGGCAGCCAAGGTCAATCCTATTAGCCAAGTTAATCGCACCGACTAATAGTTCGAAAGTTAAATGAAAACTTGAAGATTAATCTACTCGCTGTAGCAATCTTCAAGTTTTCATTTAACGTCCAAAGTATTATTGGGTGCTATTAACTTGGCTAATAGGATTAACCTTGGCGGCCTTTCCCTGGTGGAATGATATCACAGGACTGTGAACGTACATAAGGTTACACCGTCTGCTTAAGTTGCTTCAATCCCATTTTTGCACACACTGGCTGACAATCACTGATTTCGTTCGCTTCGCTCACTCAATCAGCCCATCCCTTTCAGTTGTTTTGTTTATCCCTGCACCTTCCCCTTAATTTTTCAAGATTTCGTTCACAATTAGTCATGCAGAAACCCCCGAAGGTCGCTGTTACTAAAACAGCAGAACGCGAAGCATTTTATTTTTGGGTTATTAACAAAACGCTAGTGGATGCTCGTATTGTTGCGCAACCGTCATCTAACGTGCATTCCTTTATTCTTACGCAAAACACGGCAACGTTAATGTTTCTTTATTTTGTCCTTCGTTACAGTTCAGTTTTTAGTTCGTCCAGGCTTTTACAATAAATCTAATAACCATTCTTGTTGTTCAAGCCATTGTTGCTTAAAATCTTTGGTTGCAACTTGGGAAAGAAACGAAAATTTAAACCATCCCACGATGGTGGCGAATTTCAAAACCATCCCACGCATTTGTCCTGATCCCTACAACCTCCAAACCAACAAAAGGACCATGCTCAGATCACCATGCATCCGTGTGCAAAAGTTCAGCTTCGTAGGCCGTCTTAAATTTGCGCTAGCTATGAGCAATGAGTCTATTGGGATTTAACATGGGGCCAGCGTTACTAGTTATGAAACTAGCTATAGCTAGTGCTATACTAGTGCGTTATAGCTAGTTACTAGTTACTAGCTGGTCAGTAACACAAAAACAACGTTATTGACGCATCTTTCTCTCTATGAATGGTGGAAACTCAGCCTTTAACTTTCATTTTATCTTTATCCCTGCACCTTCCCCTTACATTTACCACTATTTGAAAGATTTCTGTCACATTGGGATTTATCCTCAACATGCCAAAATATGCTTTTAGTTGATTACAGTTAACAGACACATGTCTGCTAGTGAGGCCAATTGACTGATTTGATTGATTTGTTTATTGAGCTGTAGTGAGGCCACCTTTTTATCATTAACAATCAATTTTTTAACAATCGGATGTCTACAATGGGTTGATCTATTGTTACTTGCCGGTGACACGTTAGCGTGTGTCTAGATAGAAAAAACGGTGTTCTGTTTCAAACCAGTTTGAACGCAGCTTTTAAAAATGAAAATATGTTTGGTGCAATTAAAATATTAAAGGTACTTCAGAGCCCGCTCTGTAAAAAAAAAAGAGAAAAAAACGTGAACCAGCCATCTGCTTGATGGAACGATGGCGCTCATAGCGTTTTGTTTAAACCTAAGGTTTTAGGGCGGAAGACTACGTTAAAGGTTAAAGGGTTAAAGGGTTTAACGAGCGTTAACCACTCCTGGTCATCT
>JAHWFP010006088.1:48375-60549 GCA_023313725.1 Lithobius niger
TGCGCTCGAAGCGTGTTGAACTTGTCTGAACAGGTGGACTCATCCGTGTGCAGCAACCAAGCTCTTGGCTTTCAGCTGTGTTACCTGCTGTTGGAGGAGTGTCATTTTGCAAGGTGCACCGTGAAGTGTTGGCTTCGTAGTCTGCCTTGCATTTCATGTAACAGCTTGTTACATCTCCCCTCCCCTAAATTCTTCCTTAGAAGAGAAAAGACTAACCTTAAGTACACGCTATCTTCTACTTAGTAACGCAGTAAGTTACATATCGATAAACAATCATTTATTCTGTGTTCTTAAAACTATACAGTTTCAATGACACAGTTACATATTGGTTTAAATTCGAATCAATTCCAATGAATGCTACACGATATTCCCTTACAGAATTAGTTTTAAATTTAGCCAATCAACATCGACTTAGAGGTATACTTATCACCGTAAGTCGGTTGTGATTGGACCAATTAAATACACGATCAAGAAAACGAATTTCTGACACGGAATTTCTCTTTCTTAACTGTATTCAACCGACCCTGTTGCTACCGAAACCACACAAAGGTGATACATTACAGCAGACGCATCCTTTCTAAAATACGATTCTATGCACGATGATACGGCTGTACTACAATATTCTGGTCTTCAGTAGTACCATAGATTAGAATGAACTAGCTATAGCGTCTTACTTCTTCTAGGATTACGCGGGTTCTTAGCGGTAGTTGCGTTTTCTAATGCCTCTGCTAATGCTTTTGCGTTCAAATCAGCACGAAAGCAAAGCATTAACAGAGATATTAATTGCGGCAACTATCGCTAGGACTTCGCGTAGTACTGGAAGAAGTAAGATGCTATATATAGTTAACTATCTAATGTTCTCCTAAGGACCCTTGTCTGGGGTTTTGTGACGGGTAAGGAGTACACGTGGGGATGCTGCAAAGGGTTATTCACACCCAATTTATTAGGAGTGCACGCCCTACTCTGGTGGCTCGTAAGGAGAAGCCAACAATAGCCGTAGGCCTCTTTGATGTTTCTTGAAATTGTACATTCTGGGAAAAATGGGAGTTATTCTTTCCCTAAGTAGCTGGAGCGAGAGTAGGCTGTTGTCGGAGGGTAGCGTTGTTGGGACAAGGCTATGACCGACTGCACGTGTACGTTGTCGTGCACGAAAACCATCAAATAGTAAAATTTAAATAAACACTCGTGTGAAGATTATGAATGATGCATAAATAAAGAAACTGTAGGAAAGCTAGGCAGTGGTGCAATGACAGAGTGGAAATGATAAAATTTCGTGAACATATTATTATGCACTTAGGTTGCATCGATCGTCATAATTCAAAATTGGATCCGCACAGAGAGAAAGCTACGCTTGAAAATGGTAGGGAGATTTTCATAGAAATGAAGAGAGAAGACAGACAATAATGAAGGCACCCCCCCCCCACGCCGGGCCGGCCCCCCCCCTTGAGGCTTAATGGCGCGTCGAATAAACGCCGGTCGTAGCAGTCCGGTGCAGCTGCATAGACTAATGTGCGGCCGTTTAGACGAACAGTATTTCACGTATATTCGTCTGGACGAATGGAGAACACGTAGGCACCGAATAATTAGGCACCGGACACATAGGCACCGCAATTTAGGCACTTGGATAAATAGGCACCGGACAAATAAGCACTCAGACATACAGACATAGGAAAAATAGACACCAAGTTTTTAAATTTGTAAAAAAAAATTGGAGTGGGATGCCCTTAAATCCTGTATCGTTTATTTTAGATCTAGGACACTTATTCGTGTAGGGCCAGGGGTGGATAGGGGGTAATTTTCGCATTTGTTTCGAAATTTTTGTTGGGAATTAATGTTCCAAATTACATTGCGTCGTTCACGCTGCCGCGCTCGTTGCGTCTAACACATAACATCAGAGATGCTAGTGTAATAGAGATGCCAACAAATCTTTAGCAGTTTTGAACGTTACGAACATTTTATTGTAAACTTTTATTTTCCCCTCCCCCCTCCCTCACAATTTCCTAGGTGATTTCCTATATGAGTACGTTGTTATTACCAACTCATTCCAGTACATAGCCCTTTATTTTGGGTAGACAGGACTTCTGAGACATACTGTAAATAAGCTCCCATAGTCATAACTGACATGAAAGTCTAACGACGATTTTTGTGTTTTATTCCTTGTTGATCATAGATTAGCTTATAAATAATCTCTTTCGCATCAACAGATGAATTTTAGGCCTTTGTGAGAGGTTCCCAGTCGTCGGATGCAAGCCAAGTGCACTCGGGATCGAATCCCCTGCCCGAACGATCTTCAAACAAACTAAGCTGACAATGCAGTTACCAAACATTGTGAACTGCTATAAAGATGACAATGGCAGCAGTAATGAAGAAAATATTGACATGTTGTCATGAGAATTGAACTCGAGTCGTGGATTGGGCTTCCCCTACTTCCCAGGACTGCTATGACAAGGGAATTTTGTTAATTATTGGTAAAAGCAAGAGGTGATAAATGAATAGAAATGAGTTACCAGGAAAGACGTTAACAGCTAAAAACTATGGCTGCTTTCATTGTTGTGTTTATTACATTTCAGAAAATCAAGAATGGTTTTGAAGCTGAGATCATGAAGGCCCTGAAGTATTGTGTTCTGTTGAGTGGCTGCCCCATAATTGTTAAACTCAAAGTGGTAGTATTTTTCCGTCGTGAGCTTTCCAGCTTTCTTGTACTTAATGGTTATAGCATTGCAGCATTATGGTAGCATTGTATAGGATATCGCCCGTTTTCCGAGTGCTGGGATCTAACAATGTCGAGGGCGCGCAGAGAACCATTGTTGGATTCCAGCATGAGGAAAGCGAGAGATATCCTTCTTCTCACCCGTTTTGAAGCTATCAGTCCGACGTACATTGTTGAGCGCGAGTGAGCGCGAGTTGAATACATTGTTGCGTTTAGCCAGAAGAAAGTTTGTGTAGAATATTCGTTAAGACGCAATGCTACAAGCAACGAAAAGAGCAACGTTTAATTTTGAAAGCTGTTGCAATGTTGTAATTAACATGAATTCTTCAACGATTTTTTTGACGTTTGAGGTAGCGTTGTTGACAAAAAATATTCCATTTAATTAATTATATTCTTCCTTCTTGTCATTTAATGGAAACCAACGTTTGTAAAGCAGCGGTTGCTATGTTGTGAGTAACGTGAATTGTTGAACGTTGTTTTTTTTTATGTTATGTTTTATTGTTTGTTTCAGTAAATTAACACTGGCGATAGCCAGTGTTAGTAAGGGTCGACCTAGGATCTCTGTGTTAAACTTTCAACTTTGAGAGCTTATAACTCCGTCAAAATTAAAAAATTTTAAACCAAATTTGGAATCTAGCCTTGACTAGTCAAGGCCTGTCTACAGTCCAAAAATTGTGAAATTCAGTCCAGCCAAACCCGAGATACAGAGAGGGGCCAAATAGACAACTTCTTGTTCTGCTTCTTGTTGTTGTTGTTCTGGGGATACTTTCGTCTGTCCTCTCTACAGGTCAAACTATTTGTCGTGTAAAGCTGGTTCTTAGCTCATTTTACAGGTATTGCTCCGTAGATGTGCCCTTTCCATAAGGCCTTTTCTAATTGGTCAAGTGGTTCAGGGGTTACGGAGCTCTAAACGACCAGATTGATTGTTTTACATTGTTTTAAACATTGTTATTATGCAACAATGCCATTTAGCAAACGCCAGCTGCAAGACATAGACTGAAGATTAAAGGATTTGTTTCTATTGTTAACACTTGCGATAGCCAGGTTAGTAAGGAGCATAGCAATTTACCGAGCTTAAAAGCGGCGCAACAAACCAAACAACAAATTAATTATAAAGGTGTCACACATACCCCACCCCTCACCCACCACCACACCTATTTATTACAATTCTCAAAGTAATACGGATTAATAAACAAAAACGTATCGTTAAAAGTTAAAAGTAAGGATCTAAAAGTCAAAACCTGTAAGGAACACGGACAAGCTTTCACTGTAAGGGTCTAGGTGTCAAATTTGGCCAGTAAGACACTGCTAAGCATTAGACCCTTACTTTTAACTTTTAACGATACGTTTTTGTTTATTTTTATTATATTTGTTTGTTTTCTTCCACTTTTCATTTATCTCAAACGGGGGCTGGGATCCACGTGAAGTGCAGGGATCCAGGATGCCAGCCCTCCGCCGTGGATTCCAGCACTCCTCAGCCTCGTTCATTGTTGCGATCCCGTCGTGTTGTATTGTTATAAGAGGACAGAGAACTTCAAAACGGGCGAGAAGTTTTAAATCAACGGTTCACCACATATAAACCAATAATTACACGTTACCATCTGGACTTAATAAATAAAAACTAGCGATATTAATGCAATAACAATATGTAAAGCTGCAGTCAAAACAAAACAAATCCTTAAAATCGATGAAATAAGAAAAAAAACCCACTGTTACGTATGGTAATACCACAAAGTATAAGCGACGATGGAGCCAAACATCAGGAATCATGCGTCGCTTATCAGTTCTAGCACCACACGTTTCGTGAGTTTATCTTATTTCAATGATTTTAGAAGTTTTGTGGGGGTGGGGGGGGGGGGGGGGGATTAGGGTTTAAAGCTTAACGCCCAGCTTTCTGCACGTTTTACCTTTTTTAGAAATAGGGTTAAATAATAGTCCCTGTGCTTTATTTTAATAGTTTGCCTGCACATTGGCAGATTTGCTACCTAGCTCCATATCCACAGACCACATATTACTTAAGGGGAGCGATGAATTGTATCGACACGGAGTTACGTTAACTCCGGAATTTTCTTAAATTTTGACCCCAGTGTTGGACCCGGAATTACGGTAACTCCGGATTCGTGATTTACTTTAAAAGTGTCTGAAACAATACGGAATTGTGGTAACGCGGAATTACTGTAACTCTTGTCTAATATGGTTGCGGTTTCTGATGTTATATGTGTAGCCGCAGCGAGCGCGGTAGCGTGACTAGGCAGTGACGTTATTTAATCATCCATAAAATCAGGAGTTACGGTAACTCCGTGTTACCACAATTCCGGATAATTTCAGACGCTTTTAAAGCAAATTACGAATCCAGAGTTACTGTAATTCCGGGTCCAACACAAGGAACAATTTAGAAAATTCCGGAGTTAACGTAACTCTGTGTCGCTACAATTCCGGCGCCCCATATTTAAGGAGATACTCGTGTTAAAAACGAGAAGGTTCCGTCATTTCGATGATTTGATTGAATTTATACTTCTTTCAGCAGTTGGATCCAAGAAGGTCTAAAACTGGAGCATCTGTTTGATTCAAAGGGGTCATTCACTTCACTCCGTCAAATAATTCTAGCTACAGTAGAGTTGAATTCATTAAAAGAAACGATTAACCTGAAATGGCGAATTCCTGCAAAACATTTCCTCATTGATTTTTTTTTACAAATACACGTTTAGTAATTCACAGCCGCCTTCGCACGATACCGGTAATTGGTTATGACATACACTACATTGTCGAACGTATTACGGAATAAATAAATAAATACAGTAAACAAATGCATCCATTTTTATTTCCTGGTATTAAGTAATGTGTGGGTCATTCATAGAAATGATTACCGATCTTTCTTTTTAAATTAATGTGTTCCACTTTTCACTATTGATAGTTTGGTTTAGTCGAGTTTATTATCTTTCATCGCGGCTTTTGTTGTGTTCGACAACACACGCGAGCAGCAGCTGTTGCGCGAGAGATGGGCAGTGAAGTAATCGCTGAACTTCGGGGGCAGCGATCTCTTTTGTAAGAACAGACGACTTTACAGACTTGCATCGACACGGAGACACGTTAATTCCGGAATTTTGTTAAATACTGACCCGCGTGTGGGAACCGGAATTACAGTAACTCCGGTTTCTTAATTTGCTTTAAAAGTGTTTGAAATAGACGGAATTGTGGTAAGACGGAGTTATTCTAACTCTTGTCTAATTTGACAATAATATAGTTGCGGTCTCTGATTCTATGTGTACAACCGCAGCGAGAGCGATAGTGCGAGCGAGGCAGGGATGTTATTTCTGGTAATTCCGGTTCCCTTGCAGGCGCCCGTATTACATAAAAATCAAGAGTTACGGTCACTCCGTTACCACAATTCCGGATTACTTTAGACACTTTTAAATCAAATTAAGAATCCGGATTTACTGTAATTCCGGGTCATACAAACGGGTCAGCATTTACGAAAATCGCATAATTAACGTGACTCCATGTCGATGCAATTCCGGTGCCCCCTTTTAGAGCATGCCACCAAGCTGAACTTAAAATTTTATAATTCCAAACGCGTGCCACGAAAATGCGAAAATGCATTGCAACGACAGTAAGGACAGCCTAATGGTCATAGTGACGGGCTGCCATCCAAGTGAACGTGAGATCGGATCCCACTACCACCTAAGTCCCATTTAAAAAATAAAGTAGTAAAAAGTCGTCAGGTAGGCACCGTCCAGCAACGGCCTGCGCGTCTGGTAGAGGGAAAGCATTGGGGAAGCTTCTCAGGACAGCATGTTTCTCGAAGATTGGTAGAATACAACAGAAGTGATCATTAGACAAGGGGGATCAGTAGCCGTGGGGGGGGGGGGGGGTTATCTGAGTCATATTACGTGCAGATATTTCCGACAACGTGAACACGGAAGAATATAATAGAAGTTATCTTTAGAAAGAGAGGAACATTAGCAGTGGGGAGAGGGGGGATATGAGTCAAGGATGCGCTGATTGAGTGAGCAAAGCGAACCAAAATCAGCGTTTGTTAGAGAGCGTGTGCAACAATTTAGAAAACTTAATTTTCGGTCGAAAATGGACAAACACATCAGATACCATATCTAAGCGGTGTTCCAACCGTGCATTCAACAACACCCATGCGTCACGGGCTTCAGCTAGAATATATTTAAATACGACTAACACATTTCACGGTGCTCGTAAACAAAACTTAAGACCAGAGTGGTGCAGGGATGTGAGTCACAGGAGGCGCTGATTGAGTGAGCAAAGCGAATGAAAATCAGTGTTTGTTAGCCAGTGTGCGCAATTATTTGAACAAACTTAATTCGGTCTAACATGGACATACACATGAGCTACCATACCTAGCCAATGTTCCTCGTAAACAAAACTTAAGACGAGAGTGGTGCAGGGATATGAGTCACAGGATGCGCTGATTGAGTGAGCAAAGCGAATGAAAATCAGTGTTTCTTAGCCAGTGTGCGCAACAATTGGAACAAACTTAATTCGGTCTAACATGGACCAAATTAAGACAAAATTAAGACAAAATTATAAGCTACCATACCTAGCCAATGTTGCTCGTAAACAAAACTTCAGGCGAGAGTGGTACACAGATCTGGTGATAGACTTGATCTTCAGGACTTTTCTTCCCCAGAATTTTCGTCCCCAAACATGATGCCACCAGAAAGAACCGTAAATCCAACACACTTGTGGCAATGGTTCCTCTAGCAGCACGTGGGGTGGGGGGGGAAGGGAGTGATTCGCGCGCGGGAATGATAAATATCCTAAAGCCTCCCCAATCAGGAGGTGCCGGAAACTCACTGCCGGAATATAAAAGAATTAAACTCCTGTTGCGTACCATCAGAACTATCAGGGGCCGTGCTAGATGCGGGAACGATAAGCATCCTAAAGCCAACCCATCAAAACTGCCAGAAACTCACTGCCGAAATTCAGTGTACGAAGAATAAAACTCCATGTGTATTTTCAACCATTTGTTGTCGTCTCCCCCCCCCCCCCCCGCAAGAAAAAAAGCGTTGAAAAAAAATTGCTTTCACCGACCGGCCGAGCATTAAGCTGGGACAAAACAATCTGAATACCGAGGGACAACGTGGCCTGATTGTTAGCACAACTATGTTATCTGCTAGCAGTTTCGGGTTCTCATTTCGGAGAGAGACTGGTGACCTCGTGCTCACGTCGAATGTGGCATGTAAAAGATCCTACGAATTTTCGGTCGAAATTACCCAAAATTGTCCCTCTCGCTTTCTGGTGCTATGGCTTCGGTTGGGAGCGTGTTGAACCTCTAAAATTCTAATCCAGGTCACGTCACTCGAATGAAACGTAAGTGTATAAGTAGCTTACTGTGACTACGTTATTTCTAGTGTGTGATTTTCGCTGGTGTCCTATGGCTTAGACGTTTCGAGTTTCGATTCGGGCCGAGCTTAGTAACTTGAGTAATGTTGTTCGGCTGTTCAGCATCAACATACGACTTTCAGAGCACGCCACAGTGCAGTCGTTATGTCAGTAAACCAGGTAATGCCACTCTGGTGAAACGGAAGTGCATATACGCTTACTGTACAACGTTATTTAGCGTTTTGCTGTTTGTCCTGTTTCCCTCTTTTCTTTATATAATTTACGGTGATTTGTGTATATGAAAGTTGAGTTTATTTCAGTACAGTTTACAAGAAAATAATTGGTAAAAGACGAACCTGACACCACAAGCTCAGATGCCTGAGTGTGGATAAGGGTCGTACACGAAAAATTGAGACATTTTCTTAAAAACAATAGGAATCAAAACTGTATACCCGTTTCGCCGAATCCCGTTTCGGCCGTTTCCGTTTCGCCGAAATTTTTTCTATTTCACCGAATATTAATCTGTAAAGAAAATTCGGCGAAAGGGGAATTCCCGTTTCGCCGAATCCTGTTTCGCCGAATCAATTTTTATTTTTCAATTTGACATTGGTGAAGGTTAAGATGGATGCCTAATTGGAAGGAGTTTGTGATGAGTTGCGGTTTATGATGTCATACGTTTAGCCGCAACGAGCGCGGTACCGTGCGAGCCATGTAATTAAAAAAAAAATTATTCGGTGAAACGAGATTCAGCGAAAGGAGAATTCCCGTTTCGCCGAAAATTATGACACTGATTAAAATTCGGCGAAACGGGAATTGGCGAAACGGTCATACACCATAAAGACAAAAATTAATGCGAAAAACAGGGTTTCCAAAATCAAACAAAGCATGATTAAGAACAAATTAATAAGAAAAAATGGAAAAAAATATACGAGTGCTAGAAAACAACGCAACCAAATAAGAAAAATTGTTTATTATCATAATGCTAAACAGCATCGCTAAGATCGTAGAGTTTTGATCTAATAACCACTTATTGAATGAATTAATTGAATTGAAAAATTTACTACCCAGATAGCAACTGCATTTGTGGAGTATATTTATTAGACATAATTACGCTTACTTTTCCTCACAGTGGACTAAATAAGAATAAAAAGAGTATTAGTACTAATTTGCTTTACACTTCTCCCCCTCAACTTTTGCTACTATGGCTAAACCACTCTTTAGGAGTTTTTCTCAGTCTACCGTACCAAATTCATGAAATTTAATATTTCACATGTAGCTGGGTGCGCTTGCAACACACAAAGAGGATTTCACGAAAGCTGTCAACCCGAGTTTGCAAACCCCGGGTGCTGACACAACACAGTGACACCTGGCTGTCAGGATGGGATTAAAACGCGTTGCACATGCTGGGAAATTAAGGTTATAGCTACCCGTGACCCCGCAGCGGATCGGGTGTAGCCCGTTGGGAGAACCAAATGAAGAAAACACAGATACGAACCCGTCAGGGATGAAACCCGTGCATCATGTTTTCTACCAGGAGGGAATTTCTGAGGATCAAATTTCTGACAAGTCGTAGTTTTGCTTAAAAAAAAAAGCGAGAGTAAAAATAAAATGTGAACCAGGTTTTTGGGCCACGGTCAAGGGAGAGTTGGTCAAAATTCACCTTGAGACGGGATTTGCGTAAAAAGTGATAAGTGGCTAAAGGATACACTTGTATGCATTGGAAAGCTCTTTTAATAATAATAATATAATAATAAATTTATTCTCATTACAAGCGAAAGAGATAGAGTATAGGGTGCCGTAAGGTACCTATTACCAAGACTTTATAGGTTTGGGGAGGAGAATATGTGACTGAGACCCATACTGAAACGTCTTAGATACGTTCACATTAGTTCAGTCTTAGTTCATAGATGGCGCCACGTGTTTTATGTGGGAATTTCTACTCAGTTTTTAGCCTAAAATTAAACTAAAATAAACGAAACTAGCATATATTTAATTATTTTTTAGCCTAGCTTAGTTGTAATTTAGTTTACTTTAGATTCGGGCTGAAAAATGAGCAAAAATTAGCAGATAGAACACGTGGCGCCCTCTGAAAACTCGGACTGAACTAATGGGGACGAATCTAACGTGTTTCAATAGGGTCTGGTACTGTTGCCCGACACTCGGTTGCCCGACAGTACTTTTCTCCGTCGCCCTTTTCCCGACAGGTCTGTTGCCCGACAGTGAGGTTTCCCGACAGGTGAGTTGCCCGACAGAGCTGTTTGCCCGACAGGTGAGTTGCCCGACAGGTCTGTTGCCCGACAGTGATGTTTGCCCGACAGTGATGTTTGCCCGACAGTTTTGTTTGCCCGACTATAAGTTGCCCGACAGATAATTTACTAGAAATGTACAAATCACATACCACCCTAAAAAAATTTTAATAATGCAAATAGTTAACAAAGATGATATTTTTGTTCACAAAGCTGTTCACAAAGCAGACATAGAACGTTGAAGAGGGGGATAAGAAAATTAAACAAAATTAAACGAAAAAGTAAGTGGCGAGAGGCGAAACCGATGGTGCAAGTGAAATGAAAGGCGGAACCGAAAAACCACACCCGGGCTGGGGATAAGCAGGTAAAAGTGAAAGGTAAACATACGGGCTGGGGGAATGGTAGGATGAAGTGGAGACGGGGGGGGGGGTATGAAAAGACGAGGAAAGGCATGGGGAGGGGTTTAACGTGAAAAGTATGAAACAGAAGTTTACTGATAATACAAAAAATGAGTTTTTTTTTAGTGCGGTGCGATATTTTTCTTATACATCACTGTCAGGCAAACACTACTGTCGGGAAACACACCTGTCCGGCAAACATCTCTGTCGGGCAACTCATTTGTCGGGCAAACATCACTGTCGGGCAACAAACCTGTCGGGCATAGGACCTGTCGGGAAACTGAAGTCGGGCAAAAGTACCGTCGGGCAACCGAGTGTCGGGCAACCGTATTGCTCCCGTTTCAATAGGAACTTTTAAGAGTTACAAATTCTCCTCCCAAACCCTATAAATTTTTGCTAGTACATACCTCCCAAGTAAGAAGGATAAGCAATGTTTGCAAAAAGAAATAATTGTCATAAACATTAGGCTTTAAAGCCCCAGACTAGCAGTAGTAAAAAGCACTAGTGCCAAGGGACACCTTAAACCCGCGTCGAAATGAGTTAACAGACGGGGTGTCCACCAATGTCTGCGGCAGAGTGTTTCAAGTTCTACCCGCTCTTAGCAAAAAGTAGTGGTGCCTGCAATTTGATTTTGCATGTTTCCAGTCATACCGCCACGTGTGTCCCCTAGTACGACTTAAGCCAACATTCATAAGTGGTGGGCCCTTAGCGTGGTAAATCGTGGTTCGTTTTAATTTATAATTTATAACACAATTCTATTGTTAGTTTAATCAGTTTGGGTAAAACTACGTGCAAAACAATACTTGGTAAAGATTCCCGCCACGTTTTTGCCGTTTGAATGCGCCATATAGTAAATGTCAGCACCAATGAGTTCGAAGGTAAAATGAAAAATTTGGATATTGATTACTGAGCAATTTTTAAGTATTAACGGTTGGTGTTAGTCGTTGGTATTAATTTGGCGTTTGATAATACTGCTTCAAACCCCGAAAACTTGGCGAGAATCCTTAATAACCTTTGCTTTGGATAGATACCGCATTTTTTGTTTTGTATTTCATTAATTCGTTTCGTGTGGGACACTTTGTGCAATCCAATATGGAGGACTGAATGGCGGTCTCCACACAAAATCATGTGTTTTTAATCGTTTTTAATTGAATTTTATTGTGAACAAGTAAAAAATAAATCCCGAATATTAAATCTAATTTGCATTTTGTTGTACTTGTGCTTCTCCAACTCCTTTCAGGAGGGTTTTTTTTATCACTAGTTTCACTGTGTTCTCACGTACTGCATTGTTTTCAGCGAAACTAACGATTGCAGTTGTCAAGTTTGGTCGAGAATCGGGCCGATTTGTGCATGACTGTTTTGAGGTTATAGTTGTACTGTTTTCTTTTTTGTTCTTTGTTCTTTGCTGTTCTTTGCTGATAAACTAATTAATTCCTAACAGTGGTGAACACGGGGGGGGGGGGGGGGG
>JAHWFP010006089.1:0-14609 GCA_023313725.1 Lithobius niger
GTTAAGAGCAATCATTATAACAATAATTATGCAAACAATCTGTGTAACGTTGTATAAAAGAAAATAAATACAACAAGGTGTAAAATATTTACAAAAATCTCCACTCCCCTCCCGACTCTAAGAAACAAGAGTTCTACACCTAAAGACATTCGCAGCGTGATGTCAAAACCATTACAATTGAACTTTTCAGGAAGTCCGAACTTAATTTTAAAATTGTCATGACGTTTGGTAACACGAACATTCGTTGAGTACAAATCAGTGATTTACAGTAATTTACATACTTGCAGTGATTTACATTATTTGCAACGTTATTTAATACCATACCTCCAACTTAACCAAAAACAAAAATCAAACTAATTTGGTTACTAACAACATTTCCCTTACAATAGTGACTCATACACAACCAATGTGCAGTATCACTGTGACGAAATGGCCAGGTAAATATTTATAAAATTAGTCTACTTTGAGGTTGACAATAATCCTAAATATACCATTTTAAAGTTTCTGATAACTTTTTTTAATGTGGTGTGGCTAATGTTGTTTTCGTTCTCTTTTTTCTGTAAGTACTGTAGACGAAATGAAAAATAATGATTCGATTTTCTTCGTTTATTTAGCTGTCTGGTTGACCTCTAAGCGTAGACATGCTGTGAATGTGGTTAATATTTTCAATAAATTACTTCTTCTTTTTTAAATTTAACTACTCTATGCTGTATTAAGATTTTACTTTTGAGCAGCGGCTTGTATAAAAAAAATTGTAATTGTAAGATGACATAAATTTATAGAGGTAATTAAAAGCAAAGAGAGTCAAAGCTTACTTTTAAGTATCATGGATTTAGAACGAAAAAGGGCTTGCATCAGCTAAAATCGAACCATTTATTTACCTGAAAACAGTTTGAACCAATAAACTGAGTAAAAGAAGTAGTTCACTACTTAACTGAACTAAAAAAAAAATAAGTAAAGATATTCCAACAACCTTAACCCTAAGAACGTCAAATCATAACATTTCTCTAATGAATTATTTGTTGGGGGAAAAAAACTATTTAATACATACTTTCTTAATGATTCTTTTGGTAAATTAGGCATAGACTTCAAGTAAATTCAAGAAATCAAATGATAGCCTTGCGGGTTAACCTTGAGGGTTATAAGGAACAATTGTTGTAGTATTTGCGAACTGTGCACAATGGTAGCATTATGAGGTTTGATTATTATTTGGTTCATCCCAATTCTACGAATATCTACGAAAATTTAACTGATTTTCGTGTGAATATCAGTTTGAATATCATCGTGCAAGAGCAATTTACTTATTATTTACATAAGTATACATTTACGGCAGTTTTTGAAAAACCTTTTCCTGCAGCATATCCTACGCATCTCTTTACTTCGCCATTACCTAGCATTTGAAACCTATAAAATTGTTACCGATTTTTTAATGACAATATAGTACATCCTCCCTAACGAGATTTCCAAGTATGGTTAAATTAAAAGAAAATTGGGCCAGTTTGTATAACTTACGCACCTGTTTCCCCTAATTTAAAAACGATCAAAGGAATGAACCGACTAAATAAAAAACGTCAACGGAACACCAAATCATTTTTTAAAAATTAAGTTGTCAAACTTATATGGTCTGCCATTTTTACTAGCAGTCGTCCTAAATATTTAAACGTACGTACTGATACAGATTCAAGGTAAAGTCGTTAAAAGATTTTTTCTGCCTAACATTTTTGGTCAAAAGTTTCCTTAATTAAGACATTTTACTGCAGGAAAAAAAAATTCCTTAGGAAGTTGTAAAACGTCATCTCTCCAAAGGGCGGCAGTTTTATTCTTTCTTAATGATGGTTGTAAAACATAATGGGTTAAATTATTTTGTTTTGTTTTTCTACAAATGACTGATCTTTGTAGGCATAAGGAGTCGTCCCAACATTTATTTACGTTAAAGTTACCTTTTGCAGTTGTAAAACGGAACTGAGTCATTATTTTCACCTGAAATTACTTTTTTTAACCGTTCACTTGACCTACATACTAAATAGCCTTTTATCTAATCGTAGAGCTCTTCTCCCCTCCCTTCTTCTCCCTCTCCCCTGATCATTTCCTTCTACGTAAAACGAATAGAATGCTAATAGGAGATAAATCGAACTATTTGTTAACAATAAACTTGACTTCGACAGCCATTGTGTTACTATGTATTTTTTAAAACTACTTTGGCTCTCCCATAAATGGTCCATAAATAGTCCACTTTATTCACAGGATGGGCATCAAAAGGTTTTACGTCACTTTCAGCTGCCAATAGGATTATGTTTCTTGTAACTTAAGTAAACGAACTTTAAAACACTTTAATATTCAGCAGCCTCACGAAAAGCTTAGCAGAATTTTCTAAAAAAAAATACATTGGAAACATTCTTCTATTATTCATTTTAGGGTGAGCTAAAATTATTTATTTATTTAGTTGCTTATTTAGTTATTTGTGTATACAATTATCTGTTGTATTTAGGCTGGGTTTATAGAATAATCCATACAAAAAGCCTTAAGCCAAGAATCCATGATTAATGGTAATTAATGCAAAAACCAATATTACTGACGTAATTTTAATTCTTTGTATTTATTATCTAATTCGAAAACGTTGATGGTATGTTCATGGTTCCGATAATAAGCACATTGATTTTTTAAATTTTTTTCGTCGAAACAAGGAGACGTCGAAAATCGAAGAAATCAGAAATTTGGTCGTATCCTAGGTTCGTTATTAAAATTTTATACGAATTTGCAGTAAACGATACCTACGGACAATATTAGTGATGCTTTTCATCTATTTCGAAGACTTCACTGCCATTTTTTGCGCTCAGATTTTGAAACCTAAAAGAGGAACAAGGATAGCGCCATACTGTGCCACACTATAAAATCTAACAGGACGGAGAGCCAAAAGGCAACGGAAGTAGGTTTGCATCCGATCCATTTCTAAAATCTATCGATTTCAGTCTACACACATCAATACTAAATCTTTAAGTGTTCATATTTCATTACATTATTGAAACAATATTTTTTTGTTACTTGCTTTTGAACTGCAAAAATTATAAACCTGAAAATAAGTTTAAGATAGGAAGTGGGGGCGGGGAGAGATTTAGGTTTAATGGCGCATCGACAGCTAGGTCATTAGTGCCAACCTCAGTCACAGTGCAGTGGTCTAGTTTGCCACTGCGTCACACATTACAGAATGGGAAGAGGAGCAAGTTTTACCTTTACACTTATAAATCAAATTTATTGATCTCTTAGGAAAAGTGAATTAAATTGCTTTTTACCTTGACGATTCCATTTACACAAGAAAATCCATTAATTGTTAGCAATTTGAGCTATTTAATTATTAGTGAAATGCCTTTTATTTTAGCAGACATCATTATATGTAATAACTTGCCACCCATAAAGCATGGAAAGATTAATTTTTGTTTTAAAAGTAGGTTTATTAGTTTTATTTTGAAATACGATGAAAACCAAACCTATAAGTCTGTTTTTAAAATTATGGTTTTTTATCAATGTTTTACTCTCTTGTCGCTAAACCGTGAAAATATCAACGCTGATTTAGACTCAAATAAAATAAAATAGCACAAAGCAATTTTTTCATCTTTGGCAATTCTCACGCTTCTTAAGAGGGGTGGTGTAAGACAATTCCTCTTTTAGCCAACCCCCCCCCCCCCCTCTTCCGGACCATCTCCATTTTCTGGTAGATTTTCAAAGTTTGTCCCTAGGCTAAATTCCATCACTCTTGAAAAAATCGAAAAGAAATTGGCAATTTTGGGGCTGCAAAGTTCGTTTGCTAACAGAACGTTAGTCGTACTAACGGCGAAAAAGTATAACGTTTTACAGGTTCTGGGTTAATATTACATTCCGTGTAGGGAATCCTTAGGTCAAACCCAAGTGCAGATTTTATAGATATCAATTTCAAGTTACGAGTGTGCAGTGTGTTTGTAAAGTCAGTTACAACCCCTTCAGTGAGTTACGTGAGTTAGGTACCTGAACTACGAAAAACGCTGCCGGCCAAGCAGCATAACGTTTATTTTTTTTTTTCCGCAAAATATAATGAATAAAGAAAAAACTAAAAAAAAGAAAATGTATTGTATCACATCTCTTCGATATCTGTTTTCTTTTTAAATAAAAAAAAGTGCTTACTATAAAACTGTAAAGTGGGGGAAAAAACGTAGAAGGAAGCAATGAAATTTAATTGAAATTTGGCAAAGAAGAACGAAAATTGTTTAAACTGTCTGATCGTCCCAGACAGAACTACTTTTTTTTAACGGAAATCTTTTAATTTTATTTTGGAAATTTACCTCTAACAAGAGCAAAGTAAACCTTGAACTGAAACTATTGTACGCTAAGAAATTTGTTTGGGTTTATTATTTCGGGGCAGAATCAACCATAGGTTTTCAGACATGCTGATACATCTTTTTTATATAGGTTTCTTTTTTTAACCTAGTTAAAATTTGAATTCGGTTTTATAACAAGAAAACTGAGGTTTTATTGAAATCTTATAGGGTCTTATTAAGGTCAAATTGAGGTTTTGTAGCAATCAAGTTAGAGTATTTTCTTACATTTTTTTTCCCGGCAAGCTTGTGTGGCGATTTAATATTTTTCGTAACCTTAAATTCCGGATTCCATCACGACATACAACGCAGATTTTTTTTGGTAACGTTACGAATTGGTTTTATTTTCAAATTACTATTTTTTTTCCCCATTTTGGTGCAGCTGTGATTGTCACCAACTGCCATAAACTGAAATTCAAAACAAATCAAATTCTGCCTTTGATTAAAAGAAGAACGCTACGTGACTTTCTGCCCCCCCCCCCCCCTCCTTCCTTCCACATTTCAGATTTCACAGAATGCCACGTATCCAACCTGAGGCACATGCCATCATCAACTCCATTCCCTCTACCACCCTCGTTCCACTCACGTAGAACGTACAAATCGTAACCAAAAGATAGAATTATACTGAGTCGTTGCTTCCCCTTTATGTACTTTCCCAACTTTTAGAATTTTCCAGTTAGAAAGCCAAGCTAAATCTGTCGTAAATATAATACCCGGCATGAAGCAAGTCACTCAACGCAATCGGCACAGCGCAAGCTCTTAGGATGACGTCCGTTTCCAGGAGAGATGGAGTGTCATGCACCCTCGCAAAGGAAGCGGGGGTGTGTGGTGGTGGGTGTAAGGAGAGGGGGGGGGGGTGTGAGGGGGTGTCGCATCAGCTCCTCCTTTGCGTTCTAAACTCCGTCGTCGTCGTCATCCCCGGGGATTTAATTTCGCAATTGGTCGAGACACCCGTCACACTCAACTTAGTCTTTAGGTCCAATCCAAAATGAGTACGCATGGGCGAAAAGAGCCGAGCCTAACATTTTCTGTGACTCCGCCCGACAAACTAACTTCACCCTCTTTCGGTTCCAAGTTAATATGCAAATGAGTCTGAGAGGTTAGCTAGTCATTTTATTTTACCGACAGGTAAATTCGTGTTGCGATAAAATATTTATGAGCTAGCTAAAAGGCTTTGCTATTGCGACTGTATGCCTGCTGTGAAGAAGTTTGGGGAACATAGAAAGAAAAAAAAATGACTTTTAGAATCGTTAATGTCATGACGTGGAGTTTTACAATTGCGTCCATGTTTGTTTATTAATTTTCTTAATAAATTTCGTTCAGGAAATGTTTAGGCATGAATGGAACGACGCGCTATGGCTCAAGCTTAGGTCAATTGTTGCATGGAAGTAAGATTTAAGACATTATCAGCAAATTTGGACCTCTTCGCAGTTCTTTGCTGTGGGGACAAGTCAGGACCAACACCCATGTCTACAGAAAGTGTCAAGTTTGCTAGGAAGGTCTTAAAACTTTTGGCCTAGAGAATGGACAAAATATTTAGAACATTCCTAGCAAACATGTACCTTTCCATTACGAGATATTCTTACCATATGAAGAACACATTAAATTTGAAACCTTTTGTTTCATTTTATTATTTTTTCTAAATTAAAATTAACCCCTTCCCCCAAGAAAATTTAGTTCCTTCAAAATACAATATCATGGCTCATGTATGCTTCTTAGCAAACGACTAAGCATTCTTATCTCGTTTTGCTTCATTTACAGTCTTCAGTTTAAATCAATATTTTGTTGACAGTCCATTATTTAAAAAAAGTGCAACAGCCAAATATTTGCAAAAATTCTTAAGCTGAAATTTGGTTAATTAGAGAAAAAAAATGATCTTGCGTTCCTCTCCGCATTTCCGTTTAGCATTCTAATTAGAATTTAGAATTGGTTATTAAGCCAAAAGTCAAACGCAACTTGGTTATTACGAAGTTATAGCTAACAAAAACTGAGCAAAGTTTATCGGTTGCAAACCAAAGTAAATCAAAGTATAATTAATTCAAATCACAGCAACAGCAATGGTAGTTTTGCTGTGTTTTACAAACAAAAAGTTCGTCTCACAGATCAGGAAAACTCATTTGTAGGAAATAAAACTTTTTAGAGATAACTCGTCCATAAGCTAATACCAATTAATAAAAGTTCATCAAAAAATGAACCTTCGAGATTAGGTTTTGAATTTTAGGTCTGTTCTTTTCGATAAGTGTTTGTTGATAATAACTATCGTATATATTACGTTGTCACTACCATTTTGGTGAAGGAATTGATTTCGTGATCTGTGAAACGGCCTAGTTTTTTTTTTGTAAAACACAGCAAAACTGTATGATTGCTGTTGGTATGATCTGAATTAATTACACTTTGATTTACTTTAATTTGCAACCGATAAACTTTGGCCAGTTCTTGTTAGCATAACTTCGTAGCATAACAAAAGCTGTTCACTCACTAGTCTTGTAGTTTGGCCTATAAATGGTAGTCTTTTTTCAAATAGTCGGCCTGTTTTTTTGGCCTTTTTTCTTTAGGTCCGACTTATCGGTTTATCGGTTTATCATGTAAACCGTTAGGGGAAAAAATGGGGCCTGGAAAGGAGGTATATTTTCCACTATGAACAAAATAAACGGTCATACTTTGTCTGCAGCTTGTTTAATTAAGTTGCAAAAATATAACTGAGAGGTCTGACTGCTATTACTAAAAAGATTTTGTGACGTGTGAAATGTTGACATTTTTCAATGTTTGGTATTAAATTTTAATATTTATTAAATGTTTGGTATTACAGTTGGCTGTAAATGCATGCGTTTGGGGCAGTTATTTATTCATCTTTGTTCTAGCAGTAACTTTGGTTTACTATTGGAAATATAATTAAACTTAATTATAAAACAAATAAAAGCTTTTGGGTTAAAAATAACCCAATACATGTCCAGCATTTATCTTTTCTGATTAATAGTGGGTAAGTAAGCAAGAAGTGTAACTCAAAGTTAAATTTCAGTAGTTTTAACTGAATTTTTGGTCATTCTTAATGAATAATGGGTAATGTTGGGTTACCCAATAGTTTATAAGATGTAACTAGCTAGTTGTAACTAAGTGAGGTAATTTAAAAGTTAGCTACAAATAAGCTCAAAGCTAGGAACAAACATTGGATTAGCATATAATACTTGTAGACCTATACATCAAAAAATAAAAGTAACGAAATAAAAAAAAAATCATTGCGTTTTCTTCCAGAAAATTAAATAAAATTTTTCAAGAATTGTGTCATTATTATAATTACGAGTGTTGGTTCCTGTGCTGTACCTTAGCAATGAAATAAAACTGAATTTATGAATGTCCTAAAATCGGTGGCATTAAGACTGACACTAAAGAAAGTTTTGTTTCAAACTTAAAGCAAACATACCGTTTTCGTTGACTCTTATAACAATAAGCAACAATTAAACTTCAATTTAGAACTCACAAAATTTAGAATTAGATGAATTTTTCAGAGCATTACTGCGTAAAAATGTTACACGGTCTACAGCTAACACCAAACCCTGAAGCCGTGTACATCTACAGCAGCGTGCTACGTTTAGGTAAGCCAAACAACAAGTATAAGCCTACATTTAAAATAAAATTTACTAGCGAAAATGAGAGTTAAAAGTTTGTTGGGTTCGTGAAAACTTTGCTGGATTCATGGAAAATGCACTGCGTCAATAAAGTAGGCCTAATTGTTGGTAGCTTGTAGCCGTTCATTTAGGCCTACGTTGTTCAGTTGCCAAGAGCCGCGAACTGAAATATACTTTCCGGTGTTTAAAAGTGTTTCTGTGTAAATAGGCCTACTGCTTTTAATATTTGATCTAACTAGTAATTCAAAATTTGAAGTTTTAGTTTAAGGTGCTGTAAAATCAGCCATCATCGCTACGCCGTATGAGTTTCGGTTCGTTAAAAAATTCGAATTTCAGAGAAAATTTAATTCATAGTTTCCTGCATATGACAGGAAATATCGCCCCTTATTTCTTCTCTCATAAATAAAGTATGTATTGTCGATATCCTATGGTTTTGACATTTGTTTAGACGTTTGATTTATTCAATTGCTTAAACGCAGGTCATAAACCAGCAGAAAATTCGAATTCACTGTAAAATTTAATTTAAACTTGACGTGAAAGTTAGCAAACAATGTGTACGTTTTTAGTGAAGCGCTTATTTTAGCATTTCCAATTTATTAACATTTTGTTCTTAGCTGTTTTGCTGGAAGACCGTACATGACTAAGCTGGATAAACATTCTTTAAACATTTAAATCTTACGTAGCTCCTTGTTAAATAATTTTTTTACTGTTAAGTAAGCCTTTGGAATCTAATTGTTACGTATACGCTTTACGATATCTTTGCACAGATTAATTTTTGTAATCTGTTTACTAAAATAGCATTTGCAAAACAAACTCCTAGAAAAGCTCAGTTTTAAAAGCCTACAACTCTGCTACACATAACTATTACATTGTATGTACTTTTTCAGACATGTATGCTGAAATACGTTAATATAGTATTTTAACAATTTATTTTTAGCTTCAAATTCCTTAATGACACGACAGTTTTGCGTTTACAGTTGATAACGTCCCAACGTCTAAGTTTAGTTTTGGTTTCAAAACCCACGCTCTAGTAAACTAAAATAATAATAATAATATAATTAGCGACACGCTACTAATAATCTTCTATAATAATAAAATGTGAAAATCCTGAAGCGTGCTAATTTTACTCAAATTTGTTTGTTAGTAATTGGTAAAAGTTGTAGACTATTTGTCCGTCGCACCGGAGTAACATTATAACTTTGCAAACTTTACTTATCTTTGTTACACTCATAGTAAAAGTTTGAAAATATGCTTAAGACAGGTCACTAACACGTTTTAAATTTTCATTTTGGTTACTGTAGGTATAAATAGGACGAGTTTTCAAGCGTTCCGTTTATAATGATTCACCCACACAGAAATTCCTCGTCAATGTCGTACCAGAAATTAGTCGAGCATTGAATGTTTGATGGACAAAAATTATTTTAACAATCGTTTTCGTATTAAATGGATGTGTAGACAAGGTTTAAGCGTTAAGAGTTTCCAAATTTTGTATTTCAACCGTTTGAAACACCACTGATGTATACTTTTGACCGCCGGCTATGGAAGGCGTTTGGTAGGCCTAACGCGGTCGTTTGCTAGTTTTCTGGAAAACAATACAATCTGTAGCTGAAAATAAGCGGGAATTGTAATGTTTAAGGTTGGTAGCCTATATGAACCAGAAACTCTTCTTAAAATTTCTTTTTGATGATTAGTCCTTTAATTGGCGAATTGTATTTGGTTTATTTCAGTTTGATTACTCCAAGTGGGTTGGTTTAACAAAATACGTAAAAATATGCACATTTTTATATCTAAAATACATTTATTTCCACCATTTGTGCCTTCCGTACGTAATATCGCATTTCGTACTATGAGTTTACTTTTGATTTAACAATTTTTTCGTCAGTTATCAACGGAACACAAGTACCAAACTTGCCATAAGTGTAGGAGGCCAGCATTTCAAATATTACAATTCTGACCTTACAAATATGCCTAAAAAAATTAGCAAGGCCTGGTCGGAGTACATAAATCCTCTCGTTATTCAATACTGGGAATAAAATGTGATTTTACTTAACAAGAGTTATTTATTTACGTGGATGTTTAACCCAAACATCACGTGCATGTTTGACACAAATTACACTATAAAATGTGACCTAAAAACATCAATTTGAAGAAATAGTATCACACGAACGAGCGATGTCGTAGCGATAACTATACCGATTTTTGATTATAGAGTATTAATTTGAATTAATAAAACAACGTCTAAAAATCTTATGTTCTGTTGAAGGTTTGACTTTGGCGACCGAGACCTTAATGAAACACTTTCCACCTTTTGCGAACCCAATGTAAAACGATTTTTTAAACGGGGAATGAAATTCCATCAAAACGATTACGGAATTTACATTATTTTCCCCCTTTCGGCTACGTACGCCACTGTTAGGCCTAATATCTTTTGGGCGGAAATACGGTGCGTCGGCCCCAACACCGTCGTTCCTCATCTTGCCCGCACACAGGAAGAAAGATGGCGTCAGTTTTATTTTGTAATTTGTTGACCAAAACATGCTTGCAGAAAAAATGAAAGACGAAAATTATGTTTGTCCAGGAACTGTCTCAATGTATACGCAACTTGTATTTTCGTCCTTGTGAAATTACGAATCCTTGATTAAAAAATTTTGACCTGCCCCGTTAAGAACGACGCTGTTTGACAGCCAGATGTAGGATAGCGTAAGTATTTATACGCGAGCATAATTCACAATTACGACGCTCAAATCAAATAAAAAATATATAACTACATGAAAACAGTATCATGTAGGTACGTATAAACTGTTGAAATTGAGTGAAGTAGCTAAATGTATTTTTAAAACCAAATAACGGTGTTTAACTTCAATACACCTATATAGTTTGAAAAGAACACCTTACTTTTTACTAATTTTACTAATTACGACTAACGATCGTTTATTCTAACAAACTTGGGCGCGATGTTGTAGACTGTATGATTTTAGATTGTGTAGGGTAAGTTGTATGATTTTCGAGTAGGCTGTCTCTTTATGTTGCGCCACAGTAGGCCTACGCGATGTCGTAAGGCCTACCATCTTTCGGATATTCGCAAAACGCAAACCACTATCTCTTTAAAACTGCTAACATTCCATGTTTACAATATCGCAGAAAAACATGGCCCTAGTTTAGCAATATTTCCTTAAAAGTTGAACTGCAAGGTTTTATTATTTATCTTGCATAAATCGAATTTCAACTAAACTTTAAAAACTCTTTCACTTTAAATTGCAGCTCTTTATAATTTCACGCAGATTTCTGATCCAGAAACATCAATCTCATGAATTTATCCAAGTAAACAAGATCAACATTTTGAAAATAAATCCCAAGCGATTTCGACATCCTGCTATTTTCATAGTTTTTAAAATTAATTACGTCTAGGGTACTCAAGTAGGACAAACATAGTGAGCTATACTGCTTCGCAATAAACATACTCCATCGCTTTTAAAAATGGATTTTTAAGCATAAACCACATGCCTTAAAGCTAGGCCTACTGGTGATGAGCTATGTATCATTGTGAAAACTTAGGACTGGAACCTAAATACTAGTTCTTTTTTTAACTACAGTCAAATTAAACGACTAGTTATGAAGATATGACTCATATAGTGTGTTTATTTACGTATTTCACAGACTAACATTTTTGTCGTTTGGCGGTTATGTGTCAATAAGTTTAAATATGTATTCTCTTTGGTATATTTATACGTTATGTTGCTGGAGTTTCATTGTTTACATACGCGTGCTCTGAAGTTTTAAACTAGAATGCATGTTTATTATATTTTATATGCTAATTTCGCTAAAAATTTAAGTCCAAAAGACAACGTAAATAGGTTTGCGTCCGTATTTATTTAATTTCGCGAACTTCCAACTACTAACGTTAACTTTGCAACATTCTGTTATGTTTTGCATCTTTATGGCGAAGAATCCTCCTTAGTTTTCCTGACGAAACAGCCATTTTTCGTGTGGCATAATTTTATTACTTTATTTTTCCTATTTATGTTTTGCTTTTGTGTGATAGCTTTTGAAATTTCCTGCTATTTCATTTAAACTGTTCCTGATTTCAGGAGTCATAAATGATAATTTTATTTAAAAAAAAAATGCTTCACAAAAAATGAAAATCTTATCTGTTATTTATTCTTTTCGTAGAATTTGTTTTTTTTTTGCCAAATTTTGTACCTTTTCAGTAAAAATTTCACATTATCAATTGCTTGATTGCAATAAACGGACATCTAACCATGTTGCAAAGTTCTATATCCGTGGTATAGAAAAGGGAACACGCATTGGCTTTCTTATCAGGCAGACAGATGCAAAAATAATTTTAAAATCGTAAACTAACGCATGTTTACCAAAATTAATAACGACATATACGTTAGACCAAAAAAACCCAAAAATTCGGGGAACAAGTGAATTGTGTTCTTGTTGTCTTTTGCATGTTTCTTGCCTTTCGTAATGTCAATGGCGATGTATCTAAATAATCGAACGTTTACACGCACATATAAGTGCATTTTTTACAACATAAGGTAAATATTTTTTTTGAATGACGTTTACGTGCACAACTTACTTAATTTTACAACAGATCTGACTGCATAAAAATAGGCCTATGTGTCACCAAATGACTAACTGCTAAAGTAAACCATAATTCATAAATAAAATTTATGGCTCAAATATTGGACGACGATAGTTATTTTATAACTAGCAAAGAACATAATGGAGCGAACGTTGCAAATTGGTAACTGTTTGCAATCGCAGATTGGTGCTTTACGAGCAGAAAGAATATATCCCACGAAAATACAATTCATAGCCTGCATTTAAAGAGTTCGGTGGTCCTTGGTCTGTTTCAACTAATTCCAACTTTTTTTTTGTATGTTGAAAATATACAAAACAGTCGCAAAATAAAATCACTCTTCTGCAGAAACCCAACTTCCAAGTCAATTCACTCTCGACCAAATTCAAAGTGTTCGTTTTCAGCATTTTCCCCTAATAACAGTTTACCGTCACACGTGGTTTTTATTTGTTTTTGGACAAGTTAGCTCACGTTTGTGTTTCCATCACTCCACATCAACCGAATAACCAAAAATAAAATGTGTCCATCCGAGGAAAAAATATTTATCGCAGTATTCTGCTAAAGAAAATTTTCCAAGACTAAACTGCTAGAGTTCGTAAGATTCTCTGATGCAGGCATCTTCCCAGTAATGATTTACTTTCAATCAAAAATCAAAATCCCGCAGTGAAATTCCGTCAAGTATAGAGAATACCGATAAAAAAAAACGGTATGGTTACTGTAAATAAACCAATTCGAGTATTCACGGCGGCCATATTGCAGTAAGGGATTTTCTCGTCGTTTGACTGAGGGTTAAAAAAATTAGATAATTATTAAATTCTTCGTTTTATGTGACTTAAGGCTTTTTTTAGTCACAAACGTATTGGCTTGAATTATTAGACTTATGTAACCTCAAATCACTAATCAACATGAAAATGCGTTAGTCATGATCATCGTCCAGCCCGAATTTCGTAGGCGAGAACAAATGAAACCGAATCTTACAAACGGCAATTAGAGCGCTGTAAGCTAGGAAACTCACCCCTAACAGTTCGTTTCGTAGAATTAAATCACATTTTCTGAATGAAATTTGCTTCACTTTTCATGTTGTTTAATTTATTTTAGTAGACTTTTTCATTAGTTTATATCTAATATGGTTAATGGGTAAGTAGGATTTTTGTTATGAAACTGCAAAGCGAAACCGAAAGTTAAAATGGCGGCGCACTAGCTAGAAAGGGGGAAAAAACAGAATTTTCATTGGACGATGTAAATAAAGGAACGTCTGAAAACAAATTGGTAGCTAAAAAAACTACCAATGAGTGGATATTGGAACGCTTGCTTAGAACTTTGGAATCAGTTTTGCAATCCTCCTTTAGCCGTTTCTTTTAATGGTTTTTTCTCTTTTTTTTAAGGCGCTCTGCTCCATATTTTTATCCATAGAAAGGGCAACCAAAAAACGGTGTGGGGGCACTTGCACCAAGAGGCCCATCTGCAGGCACCCATGGTGCGTACATTTTATCTCACAAGACGTTAATTTAGCTCCGTGACTAAAAATAGTGTTTGTGACAAATTTACAAACATCCATCCACGGAAGACCTAGTAAGTATGTATGAAACACATCCTTACTGCGCAGTAAGTGAGCAATTCCAACAAGAGAAAGTAAGGTCGTCGTACGCCGCCCCCCCCCCCCCCCCCCCCAAAAAAAAAAAAAAAAACCAGCCCTGCCAACTTGTCTCTGTGCAATCACGATTAAAATGAGCCAGTCTAAAAAAAAAAAGAAATTTTAATAATTGAAAAGTGGACATAATACAAAAAGTTCCAGTGAACTTTTTAGAAAAAAGTATAATTGATTGCGAGACCGGAGCAACTTCCGAAGTCGAAAGCAAGGTTTGGATTTGTTGTTTATTAAAAAGGAAACCTATTCTTAGAGCCTATTTGTTCGCATTGTACAACAGGTGAAAAATGCTCACCAATTATTCACGTATCAATTTCGAAATGAAATCCTTTACAAACTAAATGTTTCTTGCTTAAAAAAAGGTTTTGTGACGAACTCCTTTCCATTTTGCACAGGTCAAA
>JAHWFP010006089.1:14709-27520 GCA_023313725.1 Lithobius niger
GGGGGGGGGAATACAGCGGGGGGAAATCCGATTAACATTTCGTATTGCGGGTATGTTCGCATTGCTTCTCTTAGATACAGTATTAAAATGAACAATTGTGATTTAAATGTATATACATCATATATGAAATTTAAAAATATATATTCCAGCTTTCTTACTGCCAAATGCACAAAAAATGTTTTTTGCAATAATTTAAAAGTATGTTGCCGTAAGCACTATCATAAGTGTTAGTGGAAAATCTCTACCAAGCATGTTTTGATATCTTTTTTTAAAGTTTATTTCTCTGTAAAATTTCACTTATCGGATAACACTACTTCGATGATTTTTTATTTGATAAAGCATGACAAATTAACCCCTTTAAATAATAAATAATGCCTTCTACCAAAAGACAATTGTTGCAAATCTATTAATATATTAATTTTTTTTAATATACGTTCAATTTCAGTAATTTAATAAAGAAATTTGTGCACCAAGGCGCCATAACTGTTCATAAATGTCATACTTTAAAACCAAATTTATTTTATATGTTTTGAATGTTTAAATAACTATAAAAAATATTTAAACCATGCACGTAGTTTTATTGAACATAGCTTACATTCAGTACTTAACCTTACAATTAGAACTCCATTACATCCATCCCCTATGCTGAAGAAGAATGCTGTTCTTTTAAACAAACGTTTTTATTTAATTATTCACAACTTTTATGATTAAGACTGATATCATGGAGGAGATGGGTATAAAGGAAAAGGCGCGCCAACACATACGTTATTTACTCTCGTAACTACACAATTCCGAATGACCAGCATGACACACCGCAGAGCTGCTTAACGCGTACTACGACCAGAGAATATGAGGGGTCGTATACCGACCGAAAGGCCCCTAAGAAGACTGGAAATGTGAAACAGAAGAAGAACGAAGGAGAGAAAATGGTCGCCCCAAGGATTTCTTTGAATTCATTATTATTGTCTGTGCAGCGTATCTTGAGTCCTGCTGGTATTTTATGATGGGCTACGTCTTCCTGGAGGGAGCGGCTTTAATCGATGGCCGCCATTGTTTTTGTAACCATCTTGGATATCAACAAGGCACTCTGCTACTGAAAACGTACAATCGATTATCTGTGTTCGTTCTCGGGCGAACTCAAGATAGGCCGCGGACACTATAGCCATGGTGTAATTTTGGGAATAAGTTAGTTTACGGTCACGCGAGTTTTTTTTTTTTTTTGGCACTCTGGAGGTTTGTCGCGCACCCAGCCGAAGCCATGGCGCCAGAAGGCGAGAGGGAAAATTTTGCTAGGTAATTTTTGATCGGAAATTCTTAGTTTCTTTTACATGCCAAAATCGACATGAGCTCGAGGCATCACACGGCCCTTCTCTACCCGGAAATGCTTAGGCGTGGCTGAAGTCAGGCTCGATCCCATGACCTCTTGCTCATGAGGTAATCGTGCTAACCATCAGGCTACGTTGACCCATTCTGTTGAGAATTCCGTCGATTTCCTTGTTTCTCGTAAAAGATTCGCTCCTGTTACAAATGTCGTACTTGGAATGCATAACAATTCTCTTTTTACCCAGTTTTGGTTTCTGACAGTCCCGCAACACGATGATTCCATGTTTTAATCAGAACTTAACTGGCAAGGTTGACTCCACTTTTGGGCACACCGTCCTCCATATCCCCCCCTGGCCCAAACTTTTAAAATAAAGAAAAGGGTATAGAAGAGCCACAACAGAGCGAACGTTGAGAACAGCTAAGGATTATAAGCAAGCAGTAATAATTACGAAAAGAGTTAAGTGTCCTCGTAACAAAAAAGGAACGTGACTGATTTCGTCATTACGTCTGCTCACTTGTCATCCTTATCTGTCCCTTTGTTGGCTCCATTGTGTTTCTTCTAATTCCGTCTCTTTATTTTAAAAAGTTGTGGCAAATATATTACGGCGCGTTACCTTACCGAATTGTATGGTTTGGTGAGGCGCAGTGGCAACCCGAACCACTGCACTGTGACTGAGGTGGACGCTAATAACCTAGCTGTCGACGTGCCATTAAGCCTTCCCCTCCCCCCTAATGGTCTGGTTAAAAAACAAAGTTCATAATGACGTCATGAGACCCTATAAAGAAGAATTTGATAAACTTACGATTCGTACGGTACAACAGCTACTATCAGGGTTTTTTTTTCTCCTTTTTACTTATTATCACGTGTTCATTTGCCTCGTATAACTTGCAGATGTTTTCATTAAAAATCTTTACGCAAAAAGATCACGACATAGTTGTTAACTTTTGTGATAATCGTGTTATGCACTGAGGAAATCAATTGTAACTTTTTTTTAAACCCAGAAAGTTGAAGGATTTTTTACCAGTTTTATGGTACTCACCTTCCTTCATATATTTTTTTTAGACTATCTTCAAAGTAGAAATGATGCCACGCCACTGATAAATATCATAGTCGAGCTCCAAAAAAGGACACGTGGAATAAAAAAATGCCTTGTAAGGAGCTTTTTGCAAGTAATAGCCTAAATGAAGACAATTACGTTTTCGTTTTTTAAGACCTGCCAAACTACATAAAGTCGCAAAATAGAGGGTGTGCGCAGCCTAAGTTTTGATATAAGTTTTTGACCAAGTTGTTAAACAAAATAAACTCTCTAAAAGGTAGGTACGGCGAAATATTTTGTAAAGTAGAGATAGAGATAAAAATTGTCATTTGAGAGGGAAAAATAAAAACCTACAACCTCCCTCCTCTCCAAAGGAGGGAAGGAAAGATATGGAAGAAAGGGCACATCACACAATGGTTATTTGCGCCCATACCTCATGAAAGGCCATCGTCAACTTCGTTTTTGGGATTGTCATCAAAATTAAAATGTACCGAAAAAAGTTCCTTGTTTTTAATTTTACAATAGCAAATTTATTACGTTTGCACCAAAACTAAAATTTTAATATTTGGATGGAAAACTATTATTAAGTCTAAAAAAATTGTCTGATTGTCTGTTTTACATAACTTTACTAAGCGCAACACTATTTTGCTATCGCGGCCCATATTGTAAACAAATCAACAACTATTCAACTAGGATTTAGAAGTGGGAAAAAATGCGAATAAGTTTTCGATTTTGCTTCATTAAAACTCATCAACATTCCAAATATGCAGTAATTAAAAATTTCCAGCAGAAATTTCGCTGATATCTACACTCTTTTACAGTGTGTGGGGGGGGGGGATATGAATAACTGAACACATCGCGTAAATAGATTGGGAAAAAAAAACTTTTACAGACGAATATGTTGTTTACTACTTTACAGTGCAAAACTATTTGTAGACCTGGATTGCACCACGTAAAAAAAAAATTCGCATTCTGCATGGTACTACCAAAGGCAAGTTTTAAAAGTACTTTACTTAATGCAAGGTACTTGAGCAGCTTACAAAAAGCATTTTTTTTTTTTCTGTAAGTTAAGCAGTTGTTGCTGTTGTCCGTATCTCATTTGCGTTAACAGCAACCCCCTATCACCTGCTATGCTTCCCTGTATTGCTCAGGAGCAGGCGGGGCAGCGTACATTGTGGGTCAGTTTGCTCAGTTGGGCAAGCCCATGGCAAATAAAAGTCTGGAGGGCGGGAATCGATTTATTTTTCGGTATCGGTTGCATGGTTCAACATGGCGCGGGACTTAAGTCGGTGACGCTATTCGATCACAGATACCCAAGGCTCGGAAACCAAATCCCTAACACCGACACTGCACTTTCTCGCGTTCTTAAAACTCAGTTTTCTACTCTAGACTTAAGTTGTTTTGTCTTCTTGCATAGGGGTACGAACTGGTGAGGAAGGGAGTTAATTTTAGGCTCAATGAAAAAATTAGCCAAAAAATTAATTTGCTTACTTAACCCTAGCTAGCTTAATCCACGATGATGCATGGACAATATCATTCAACAAAGCTATTCGTAATAAAACGTAATAACAATTTATGATGGTTGGAAAAGCTAGAAGTTATCATTGTTACTATTTTTTTTATTATCATTAGTGAACCAAGCATGCAAATTCTCTCGTTTTGTAGATTTTATTGATATCCTTGAATATTAGAGATAGAAATTATACATGCTCCTTGAACGGAGTCCAGGAAAAACTGCGAAGCCTTAGGAAGTAGGCCTACCAGTAACTATGAAAAAGCGACATGCCCCCTCTCACCCCATCCCCGAAAAAAAGTAGCTTCAACAGTCATGTAATTTTGCCTCTACACCGACTTTTCAATCCTTGCCTAAAATTTTCCATTTTTTTTTTACCACAAAAAAAATTTCTCTAATTGTGAAAACCTGGTTAAAAATTCCTAGTCTTTTCAGTTCTACCGTTGTTAGTTATTTTATTTCTAGGCAAACTTGATTATTTCTAACCTGAATAGTTAGTTTCACGAAAAAAGGGAGTTTTTGTTTTTTAATTATTTCTGTTTCGCCTTCTATCATCTGCAGCAACCTACTGCTTATTTAGATTGATCGGCTCAACTCAAACCCCTAAGAAACCCTTTAGAAAAAAAAAAGTATTTAGTGCAGGAGGAAACAAACTCGTACACTCAAAGGGCCAAAGTTAGTCCAGAATACATTCCATAGTGATGGAAGAGCTTGGTAGCCTGTCACCCTATTCTGGTCAGCAGGTCATTATGATACGGTGAAGACATCATTTTAAGACAGAATAAATATGTATTACGTATTATGTTATCGAGCCTATCACAACAAGTCAAGCCTGAGTGGTATTTTTTTCCTGACAAGACCACCTTCCTTTAAAGGAATACACCCAAATATGTTCATAACCTAACCTTAGAAAGTTGTAAGAGAAAAATAATGTTCACTCCACATGCGTAATTTTAATGTTTAGTCTGTACGTGCATCCCCTATGACAGCTTTTACATTTCCTTTCCACACACAGGCTAACAGGAAGCACCCCTCTTTCTGCAGTACGCAGCAGTTATGGCAAGACACGCCAACGCACAGTTTTCATAAAACGTGATTTCGTAAACAACCCGTCTGTCTCAACCCATCTCCCCTAGTACACTTTAGGGATGACAAACTTTAATAAACTTGTGTTTATTTTTCTTAAAATGATAATTAATAAACGAGCTGATAAGAAGACATTAATTGCAGGCTGGAGTGACCTGAGATTAGATGTGAGATACGTCGGCGTGACAACAAATATGAAACGCTAAGCTGGTCCAAGCGAAAATCTTCTCTCCCTCTCCCCAATATGCCTCAAGTTAAAGCGCTCGTACAGAAAGATGCGCCGCGCACTGGTTTAAGTGAGGTTACGCCAGAATTCGCCACTAGGAGTCGTGACGGCATCTCATTTTCCAATTGGACGTATTTTGCACCAATCATCGCAGAGGGCAGTCTTGCGAACGTGCCGTTGTTATCACGTGAGACTTGCGGAAACAAACAGGCCACTCAAAGAAATTAAAACTGCGCTCCTTTGGCAAACAAAGCTTTCACAGTATTTATAATATATAACGACGCTACACTGGCCGGAAATTTTGTATCAAGAATAAAGGCTCCCAGGCAGAGCTAATGAAAGACAAACACGCCGACCATGAACTTTGTGTTCTTGTTTTCGACACTGAAAAGTTGCTTCAAGCATGATTTGGAATTTTGTTTTATTTATGATTCGATGTTGAAGCGAAGTTGAAAACGTTGTAAAGAAAGTAAACAACAAAAGTTAGAATTTTGCACATCACGTTTGTAAAACTTTTCCCCATCTAGTCAAACTTTTCCTAATCGAATAAAACAAATTGTGGAACCTTTCACAACTTCCACTCAACAATGAATATGTAATCTTCCCAGACCATGCAGCATGCTAAGGTTTTTCGAGATAAACTATGGTTCTCTCAATAAAATCCTCTTACACTACGAGTGTTTCATTTTTTCCCCCCCCCCCCCCCCCCTCCCGTTTTTCTGCTGTTTTTGTCTTAGTAGGTCTTCAGCTGCCTTTGAACTAATGGTCTAAATTAAGTGCAGGATTTCACCAACACTCTGAAGAAACTGTACAATACACATCACTGTGCACCAGCTCAGCTTCCATACTTAAAATGTGTCATTTTGCGTACTTTCTCACTTAAGAGTGCACGACGTGTGTACTTCCAGGACACAATTCATGTTGAGGTTGAGCTGTTACACACTGGTGTAAAGTATCAGTGAACAATATCTTCAGAAAGTATGTGTTGACGTACACTTCGATCCATATCCTTCCTAGATGTTGTCAAAAGGCTAACTTTCTAACTGCTTATTAACTTTCTTGAAACTCCGTAAAAATCAAACTGACATTCAGTAGATTATACTGAATTCAACAAATGAAAACAATTAAAATAGTACCATTTACTAATACTAATGTAAGTTGGCTAGCCAATATAGTAGTGCAGTTTTGGTGTGTTTTAATGGTATGGTTTCGCAATTTCAGAATCTAATGAAACTATTTGTGGAAATATAAATACTTTGTAGCTTAAAAAGTAATTTCCGTAAAGAATTATCTGTGGCAATTACTTATATAGTAACACGACAAAAAAATGGCAGCCTAAGAAAAACTAAAATAAAAAATCTCCATACTAATATTCCATGTTCTGCTACGGAATAATTATTTTATCCAGAATTGTTATTTTCTTCTTGAACTTTTCCAACTAAATCATTGAAATAAATTGTTTCCGTTGTTGTAAACCATTTCCAATCACCTTTCCCACCTAAATATTGTAGTTTTCCTCATTTTTCGATAAATTATATTTTCACATGGAGATAATACAGTGTCCATCGGAGTTTAGCAGAATTTTTCCACAAAAACTTTTTTTGTGCGTCGCTTTATCAGAATTTGCAGTGTAGGTATTTTGGCATAAATTCTAAAATAATTTGCAGTGTCAGTATGTGCCAGTGTGGTTCTAAATATCTAAAATATAATAGACTAACCATGTTGTTTCAAACTTTGAAATGTTTTGTCGAAAACAAACCCACTTACGAGCGATCCCGTGTTAAAAAGACTTGCGTTAATATTTGACTTGATATTAGAGTTACATTTTTTTTTAATAATAAAATTCAACTAACAGTATCGAAATATAGCTTGCAATGCTAAATCCAAAAACCACCTTAACTATTTCGTTGTAAGAATAGGAGTATTAAAAGTTTGTTTATAAAACAGCCGTTTCCTTTTACTTGTCAGACGCAAAACAAACGTGAAAATTCACCACAAATATTCACGGGCTAATGCTGAAATTTAACTTTTCACAACTAACACTTCAGTAATTTTTATTTTTTATCTGTTGTTTAGTTTTTAAACAGAACAACAAACCATGAATATAAATTGGACTTGTCCGTGTGCGTCATAGCCCAAAACCTGTAGCTTAAAATCGCACGAAAACTGCGTGAATTAGATTTTATTTCTAAGATAAAATAATCAAGCTATCATAAAATTTAGAGATAAAAACACAAAATCCATCCATAAGTATTACTGAATTGAAAACAAGTTAGACTTTATTTGAGAAATGTTTCTCGTTTAGGCCTAACTAAATACCTATTATGTTAGGCCTCAAAAAACGAACTTTTGCTTCAAAATTTATCGACGTAGCTTCTGAAATGTTCACTAAAGTTTGTCGCTTGATAGTTTTACACATAAATTTACACTCATGTGGCTTATGGGTCTTGATATGGTCGAAAAAATCATTGTTTTCTGTATTTTTGCATTTTCGCAAAATACAAAAATACGTAAAAATAAATTTCGCTTTCCCATTTAAATACTGTAACGTGTAGGCATATTTCTTCGAATAAGCTTAGGGGACTGTAGTAATCAGTTCTGTAAACGCCTAACGGTTTATTACATAATTAAAAGTTATGAGAACATATTCCGCGGCAGTTTCCTTACAGAAAAAGTGGCGCCCGTTACTAAATCACACTTTTTAAATGCACTATGACTACAATTTGAAGTTGGAAAGTTAACCGCAAAAGTAACTGCAGCCAATTCTGTCAGTTAAGAAAAGTATATTTATTTTAAAACAAGCAAAAACTAAGACAGGACCATGAACTCCAGAAATGCTTTCGTAGAATTTTAAAAAACTATACCCCTCAGTGCTTTTCTGTGTTTAGCTAGGTTAAAAGTAAATTTTGTAGGCTATTTATAAATACTGCCAGTGGTTATTTCGAAATATATTCGGCAGAGCAGAGCACAGTAGTAATTCAATTTATAGCGAAGGTTGTAGTTATCATTTACTAAAATTTGCAACGCGGTCTTTCCTTTCCATATAAATTCACAGTAAATTAGTTTAAATTCCCTGTTAAGGAGAATTTGTTCTACAGTTTAAGATGAAGGCGTATACGCCTTCTTAAAGTTAAATTTACGACTACAAAGAGAATCCGATTAAGATAGGAAAAGGATTTACCAACGAAAATTGCAGAAAATTAGCACGGGAGTGTTCGAAATCACACAAAATCTCTATGGCTGTCTAACTAATCAGTTTGATTTATGCACTTAGTGTCAAAACTAAAATAAAACTAACCAGGTTTCTTGTAACCCTTTTAATCTGCCAAACTACCAAATCTTGGCAATGACGTGCGTCTTTTAATGCTGTTTGAATAAAACCGAGTAGTTTAAAAAATAAATTTAAAAAAGAGCTGTGAAACAGTCAACCACACTTTATTATTATTAAGTTGAAGTTAAATTAGAGAGGTTTTATGTTTAATTCTGGGCTCAATTATCTATAAAACGATTTTCGTTTTAGGCCTAAGCTAACACCTACACATTTGGTATCAAAAAACGAACTTTTTCATCAAAATTTACGGTCACAGCTGCTGTAGTGTTCACTAAAGTTTGTCGCTTGATAGTTTTACACATAAATTTACATTCGTCTAGCTTACGCGTCTCGATATGGTAGAAGAAGTTATTGTTTTCTGCATAAGAGGCTAACGATTCGAAAGCTAACGATGTAGAATTTGAAGACTGGTTTCAAAATTGGTGCCTGTTCAAACTTATGTTAAGTTTGGTAGGAAAAAAGTGTTAGTACCATAGGCCTACATTCGGAAAGTACAAATGATAAGTAAGATGTAGGAGAAATTTTTCTCCACTTTTGTTCTTAACACTCCAGGCGTTGTGTGTGCGACTGTTATAGACTATCACGTCGGTTAGTTGATTACAAAACACAAACGAAGAATAGCTGTGGAATTGTGGTGGGATATCTATTTCCATACCTAACTGGCGAAATCCCTCAAAAGTGTGAAGTTGCCTTAAAATTCGCAATGTAATTGTGTATATATAAATCACCACTTTTCGCGAAGAAGACTGAGTGTAAAATCGTCTGCTGCCGCCATTTTGGTTTCGGCGCATCTCAGCCAGCATCCTGTTGTTTCACTGAAGTTTTCAAACGTTTAACTTATTCAAAAAAATAGCAAAGTACAGTTGTGAGCATTATTTTTTTAAATATCAGATGTTAATCACGATTAAGTTGCTCGGTGATTTTGATTTGGTTTTAAATGGAAATAAAATGTAATTATAAAAAAGGAAAAGACAATAACTGTAGTTGGTGTTATGCTAAGTGATACGCATCTTATTCTAAGCTTCCAAACAAATATTAGGGCTGTTTTCTTTATATTTTAAAGCGCATAAGAAGTTTGTAAACAAACGTATCGTAAAGCGAAGAATAATAGTTGCTCGTATCCAATGCAACACTAACAATCTATCACTAAAAACTACCATTACAAGCCAACACGCTATCCAACGGCCGCTTGCGAAGAGTGGTAGGCCTACAAAACACTATTCTTTACCGCTTGGAAGTAATTTCATCTAAAAATATCTAAATTCAGTGCTTGTAAACTTGCCGTCATGACCCATATTTTGAGAGCAACATTTGCGCGCGTCTTTCGTAGGCCTATACTTCCACTCACCACACCACGTAACAAAGAAATGGGGAGAAATTACGTATAAATTTGAAATATAGTCATTAGACGTACGAAACTTGATGAAATATTCACTTTGAGTGAACTGAATGACAGTTATTAACAAACATGAAGTTAGTTTTTCCGTCTGTAGAATTGTGCTCGTACTTCTTAGTGTGTAATCAGAACTTCCGCTTCCGGCTCGATAGTTTTCGGTAAATTCGATGATATTTTTAGTATTCTTTTCCGTATTTGAAATAGTTTTCTGACGTTTTAAGATTGGTAACTTTTATGAAGTTTTTAAACAATCCTTGCACTTCGAACTTTTCTATAATTTTAAATACAGTTGAAGTAAAGAATAAAAAAAACACCAAGTAGACCTAGTAGCCTACTTATACAATACTTCTATTAGTAGAGTCGTATTTTCCCACACTATTTTCCCTCATAGTGCGGCGCACTGTTTTACATAAACGTGTGGTTTAAGACTTATCCTTACGTAAACTTTTCCACAAAGATACAAAACAATCACTAATTTAGATCTACTTGATTTTAATAATATTTCTGCAGAATAGCGTAACCAGACTTGGGAGAATTATACTAATTTCTTTTTACTAGAAATTCGCAACTTTGGCGTTGAATATGGAATTGAAAATTGACTTGCGGGAGGAGATCTAACAAGTTAGTTTACCAAATTACCAGAAAGTATTTAAAGATGGCAGAAGCTATTTTGAATTTTGTACCATTGAAGATTTTAACCTTTTTCATTCCTACTTACACCTACACTTATTTCTGCAACGTAAGCCAGACCACCGATTTCTTTCGTCCCACGCCTAGTAAGCGTTTTACGTACGCCAAGGCTTAACCAAATAAAAGCTTTCAAAATTAAGGTCAAAAAACGTTCTTCAACGTATTCAAACATTGTCATCACACAGCTCATTAAATAACTCGTGTAATTTTGCTGCACATAGTTACAAATTTCGGAAAAATGACGAAGAATTGACTGTAAACTTAGTATTTACGTGTTTTCTGGAGGCTTTATTTTCCTCAAGAAAGGACCTCGTATATCGGGAAACGGCTAGCTCAAGCTTTTTAAAATTTCTATAGATTTCATATTTTTGAAAAATTAAGAACTCTGATTCCAATGATTAAAACGTAATAGGCCTACTCTGGGAAACTAAAACATGAACCAGTTTGGTAATAAGATGAATATCTGTATATTATCTGTAAGTCATGTTCATTACAAATTTAATAACATCAGCATTTTTGTTCCTGCATATAACAAGTGGAATTGCGGTAATGAACCAATTTTTACACCTTTTAAATAGCTGAAAATCTTTTAAAAACTTTTGCTTACCGAATATATTAAGATTTGACTCACAAAAAGCTAATGCAGATCGACTAGCCTTTCCCAATACCACTGTATATAACAGGACCGTACAGAACATTTCAGGTTACCGTTTTTGACGTAATAAATCCTTTCGAAGTAGCCTATGGCTAACAATTTATCAGTACCATTGACAGCACACAAAAACTCTGCATCATTCCTTTTCCGCGCGTCTTGTATCCTTCCACAATTATTTTTTTCTGCACTGATTAAGTGTTTTACCGTTAGAAGTTCGATGATTCCAGATAACCCAAAATCTCATCTCAAGTCAAATAATAAACTAGAATTAAATCACGGTATTTTACAGCCGGTTCTACAGCAACAAAGATCGTAACCACGAAGACAAATCCCAAATAGGCCTATTTTCTTAAGTGCGCACGACAACATTGGTCTCTGGTATTTTTGAATTTATGCTATGATGGCCAACTGCATTCTACAGCGAAATTCAACAATTGTTATCAAAAAAATAAGATTAACTGTTAATAAGGTAGCATAATATGGACAAATTAGAAAATAATTTCTTCAGATATGACAGAATCGCTTATTTCGACGAAAACAACCTTAACAAAAACAACCCATGAATACATAGTAGCTTACTTTATAGTTCACTTTTTATTTTATATGCAATCGCAAGCATACTTTTGCAATTTGTAATAATTTATGTATTTCTTTTCCTATTTCAAATATTCCAAAAGGTGTCTCAACAAAATTTTGGGTGTGTGGAAGGGAAAATAAAATTGACTTTTACCCCAAAATGTGTCGATTTTGGCGTAATTTTGGCAAACACCAGGGTTAAGACGTCCATTCCCTCAAGCGTACCACGGCCTACACCAAAACAAAACCGCACGTTAGTTTAATTTAAGCATATAAGAACTATATAATTATATAAAAAAAAATTAAATACAGTAGGACTAAAAGGGAATTTGACATGAGGTCGCTTGCAAATGTCAAAATTTGATGTTTTGAGGCTGAGAAATATTGCGAATTTTGATTAGGCCTATATCAAAAATAATTACAAATAAAATAAGGCTGCGGCTTCAAATAAACACTCTAAGGAAGTGTGAGGCAATGAAAAATCGTAGTTCCTAATTGGACTTTTTTGGTGTTTTGTTTGGGAGAGCTGCCGTCTAAATTCATTTAAACAGCTACTTTGGTTTAAAAAAAATAAATAAAGAAAAACCGACCTATTTCCACCATTATGAATTACGAACAAATAAAAGGCCGTAAATGCACAAAAAAGCAAGAAACGGCGAACTCGACGTGGTTAGGGCTCAGAAGTCATGTCGTTTACAAGTAAAGTGCAAATAAATATTCCATCAGGCTGTGATTTTATCCTTTTATTTGAATTTCCTACGTTACTTGAAAAGAGCTTTGATTTCTGAGCCGAAATGTTACTATTTCAATTTCTTGAATTTTGTTAACTCCCTGGGTTTTAATGTTAACTTCTGCTTTTTTTTTGTAAATACAACTAAAATTAGGAAATCATCAGCTTTTACGCAACGTTGTTTTGCTTATTCAACCTAACCTCAACTGCCAATATTTGTAATAATTTACCACTAATTTTGAAAGTGA